>CAJHQP010007278.1:0-33127 GCA_905132765.1 Moricandia arvensis
GAGCAATCACGTCAGAGATATACCTGGATAGTCCGAAACGAGAGCTACAAAGATGTTGTATAAGCTATTCTGTACATTGTTAGAGCAAGTGAATTCGGGGACAAAAACCTATTTGAAATGATGATAAAGAAAAATTTGAGACCTTTCAATAGCTTTGGGAGGCTTGCATTGGCACGGGTTTGCAGTCATGCGGAAGCTGCGCTGTGGGAGGGATACGTCCCAAGGAACAGTGGATCTGTTTTAGTTTTCGCGACAAGCCTCAGGGATCCTAATGGTCAGAGTTATCCACTCGCGTTTGCTAGTTAGTAGATTGCGTGAGAAATCTTTGCTAGTTGCGACTTTGGTTTTTCGAGATGCCTTAAAAGTGCTTTATAAAACAAACGAAACCTCTTCTGAACTGCGTTTTTCATAGTACAAGAAATCAGAGTTGATTCTTCGCCATAGGAAACGTGTTCCACAGGCTAACCATGGTCATTGTTTATGGCATTTGAAGGGAAAGCTGAAATTGCATGCTATGTAACGTCAACAAGAATTATAGTCGGGCAAACTTATGGAGTTGGGCAGATATTACACGGTTGATTGACTTCAATTCTGCCGCTTACGACTCCATTTTAGATAGATGTCGTCGCTGCTTACAAGTATGCAGCGCTGTCGGTATGAAAACAGCGACAAATGGATCAGGAGGTTTTTTCTTCCCACGTCGAATAGTACAACTTGGATACAAGCAACACATCTGGGTATCAATGAAGAACGTCGTTTAAAGAGGCAACGACGGTGGGCCTTAATAACCAATGCTGGATTGCTATCATTAGGAAATTCTCTGATTGCGTCTCACTCAACGGAAGGATGTGTGTTTCTAGATCAATGCAATACAAGACATGGTGTTGCCTCGGGTTGAGAACTACTTGGCCACAATCTATGGCTGTTGCACATAAGGTTACCTGTGCACCGGGAACTGATAGTTACGAGCTTAAGTACGAGATCACTGACACTGCGCATGAAGGTGTTGAGGCGACCTTGGTTGTGGAAAAAACTGTACTCTTGCAAGGTGTGCGCGACTATGAAAAGTCCCTTGTCTGCATTGGACTGACAGCCTCTATATATTTCGCTAGGCGAATGTGATGCAGGCGTCTTGATATCCATGAGATTGTGCCTCAAAATACTACTGGCACGGAAATTGTATGTTTTATTACTTGGCATTTGGCGTATTCCAGAACCACTTAATGTTGGTCGCTGTGTCCGACATGGCTTCTTGGAATGCTACCAGATCAGAAATCAAGGAGCGTGCAAGATCATACCTCTTGGAATGTAACATTAACTCCATATCGCATCAAGCGCGCAAGGAAGCGAAAATGAGTTTAATTTGATGAATTTGGAGTAATGCAATATTCGAGTATAATGCATTTTGAGGGTACTTGATTTTGTGTTGTAAGCTCTAGGAACTTATGTTTCATTTCATGTGTGTGTCGTGTTGTAGTGACTGCAAAACTGCGTAAAACTGAAATATACTGTGTTGTTGCTAATGACATTAGTATATCTATATCAAAACTCGAATCTCATAGTTTTTCTCTAATCACAAAACCCGAATATTTCATAGTGTTTTACATTTTGTTGGTTCGCAACTCTGAACATATATATTATAATAAAACTTCGGTTATCAATTTCTTGAAAATTTAGGAAAAAAACTCTCATGTATCCTTACGGACGAGACTCTGCAATTCTATAACATAGCTTTGTTGCGCCAAAGACATCTCTTACAAACAAAACTTTCGAGTTATATCTAATTCAGCTAAATATAATTGCACGGAACTATATATATAACAATGTTTGAACAAACTAGTATATTGAAGCGCTAAAACTTAGATAACCAATCTTAAATATGATAGTAACACTAATAAATTAGAAATACCGACAAAAATATAACTATGACCAAAGTGTGGGAATACTAGTATCTGGGCTAGTAACTCTGAAATGAAAAGTCAATTTATGGAGAAGAGAAGACAAGAAGTAGGCGGAATGTACGAAAATTGTAAGCATGACATTCGTTAGAGAAGTTTGAAGAATTGTATGCTTAGTTTAAGTGTGGATGTTGCAAGTAATTAGTTTTCCATAGTATTTCTAGTGTTTCCTAGTTGGTCATTAATGTTCTCCTAGTTCTCCTAGCTTGTCCTAGTTTTCATAAGTCTCCTACTTTTGCCTCAGTTTTCCTTAAGAGGCACATTCAAATATATTACATAAGACTTCCGATGATACAAGATTGCCTACAGCCATGATAACAGACACAAGTTCCATCCAACACTACCTAATAAGTTCAACGAGGTTCCAACATCCACACAACAACAAAATGAATGGGCCGTCCACCTTCCACAAATACATAACGAGTTTACAACGAATACACTAACCGCAGTTCTTCACTCCCTGCTTCCTTGCCCTTTCATTCCATAGCTTTCTTCATAAACGCCCTCAACGAACACCATCCTTTCCCTCAAACTTGTCCATGTGTCTCTTAACTCTCTTTAGCTGAGTGCCAACATGGTTTCACTTGTTTGCTATCAACTCCATCCATCAATCTTATCTTCTGGATTGCGCCTGCCTTCTCTCCACCTCTCTTCGTCATCACTGCATCTGTCGTCGCGACAGCCTCTTATGCGATTTGACTCTCACCCGCGCAGCAACGTCTACATCATACATCTCTTCAAAAAGACTGAATGGCTCCTTCTGCAGACGCTTTACCAACTGTTCAACAGAAATATCATCGACATCAACGTCGTGCCTCCTTCTTCAGTCATCTCTCTTCACAAAAGAGCTTAGCTTCTTCATTCTGTCTCTGGCTTAGGTAAGGATGCTGATGGATATCCCGCTGACTGATACCAAAAAATTAAAACCAAAAAATAGATCACATTGTTAGTATTATGGCTACGAACATTGGTTCCACAAGTTTGTAGGGCGAAGAAACATACCGCTTATTATTGTCCAGTTCCCAGATTCCATTTATGGAAAGTGGAGAACCCTTTCATCCCTGCTGCATTTAAAGACTGCATCTGCACATCCTAAGCGGACAGTCTGACATCGACGTCTTCAACCTCTCTGTCTTGAAACTTCATCCCAACTTCGGGGAATGACCCTGCAAAATCAAGCAACTCCGCTACCATCACTGTACAAACACTTAATACAATGCAAATATTAACAAATGATAAGCGATGATATCTTCAATGCTTACCTCCAGCTGCGCAGACAGAAACTAGAAGCTGCGCCATAAAGTCTTCTCTCTAACCCGACCTCCAAAATGATCCTATGGTGATTGTGATATCTCCGTAACCACTGTAATCAAACGAGTTAACTCTCCCATAGGAAAGCTTTGTCGCAGAACTCGAGATCGTCCACCAGCTCTTTGCGAAGAATTCCAAAACATACCTCTGGCGCCTTTTCCTACTTCTTCGTTGCGCACAGATAACACGTTCCTAAAAGACTCAAAACCATCATCTTCAGCCGGTTCTCTGTGTTCTTCTCCATAGCCAACAGCTCTTTGCTTTGGACAGTCCTCAAGCCTTATTGCATTCTCCACTCTTGGAATGACGCCGATTCACGTAACTTTCTATCACCAAACTCCTTATACCCAATGTGATAGTTGCCGGCAGCTATAGACTAAGATCAAGCGGTGTTCTCTCAGGCCATAGCGGCATGGAGAACACCACTTAACATATGAACCACACTTCCTTCCTCTATCGAGCTATCCATCTGTCGCAATCAGCAACACTGCCATCATTCCTTGGACATGATGCGTTTATGAGTCCTTCTCCATGTGGGAACACGTGACAGAATTGCTGGATGCTCCTCAAACACTTCTCTCAGTATCACTCATCGGCAGCCGTATTTCAGATTAGTCAAATGTAACCATAACGTCATTTAGACGAACATTTGCGCTCGCCTGATCTGTTATTTGTTCTTGTACTCGACTTCATAGAAGTACATCCTCCAACGCGTGCTATTGCCTCGTGTTCGCACATCTAATCCTGCCAAGTAACATGGTGTTCCTACTATCAGTTATGCAAGCTACTAAAACATAGTTCTCCTAAGTCTACCGCAGCCTTTCCGGAGTATATTCTAGCTTAAACCCTATTCCAAGTTCCAACACTTAGTACCTCTTCTCCTTGGTTTGTAGCCCGAGCAACCCTTCACCATCACCATCAACATTATTCCTGATTCCGCTCCAATGGGGGTTCCTTCTTGCCTTCTCTCACTTCTTCTTGATTTGGCAGGGTTTCGTTTTGACCTCTGCTCTCTTCGGGAGTCCGTTCTCTTCTTCATCCGATGGTCTTCCTCCTCGTTGTATTTTCTTCATCCTTTGTTCTCTACTTCTGTCATCGCCTATTCCTTCTGTCTCTTACATCTTTGTCTCCTTTTCTCTTCTTCTCTTCTTGAGATCATCGCTACTTTCCTTCTTCCCTCTTCATCTTCGTTCTCCATTTCTTCTTCCCTTTCTTTCTCTTCTCCGATTCTTTTTTCTCTTTACTCCGCATCTTCTATCATCCTTAGCCGGTTCTTTCTACGTTCATTCTCCTTCGCAACTCCCACGCGTGTGTTCCAACAAAATCAACCGCCGGTGATTCTCATCCGTCGTTTTTTCTCTTCTTCGAGTTCTTCTGGAACTCTTCTTCGGTTTGTCTTCTCGAGTTCTTCGAGGTCCCGCTCTTTTGCGGAGGAGGATCGTTGGAGGAGGCCTATCCTTTCTCTTACCCAGCCTAGTTTCAACCATGATTCACACATTTTCGGTGAATAATAGAAGGGAAATCGAAGGAACGAGTGGGATGTTCTAGGGTGGGTTACGTTTCGAATTTGGGGAAAACCGTTGAGAGAGAGGGAAAAATGGAAGGGAAATGGAAATAAAGGGGTTGAGAGACTCGACTTGGTTTAAATCGAAATTGAAGTGGTTTATTTGGATTCGGGTTCGAGATGGTTAAAATTGAGATTGGATCGGAGGGTTTTAAGTTGGATTGGGGACGGTTAAGTCTAATTTATGATCTTTGGTTCGTATTTCAATTCGGATTCGGTTTTCCCTCCGGTTAAACTTTGGTTAAAACCCGTAAATAGTTTACCTTCCTTAGGGTTAACTGTAAATTTCCAGCAATTTGCCATTTTATATTTTTTTCTTTTGTTTCATGTCTTTCAAAAGATTGACGATAAGGAGGGTGGGTATAGGAGATGATGTCCCTAAAGTTTTTAACCAGATATGAAGTTTGAGTGCCTCATATGAGTTAAATACGTTCTTCTCCCATTAGAGCTTTGCTTGAATCACTATATCAAGGAAAAAACAGGAACTGATTCTTGTTTAGCTAATAGGATCTTTTGGTCAGGCTACTACAGTATTTTTAAGACAGGTTTTGAATGCGATTTTAAGGGACAAGAAACGGCTGCTTTAGAGGAGAAACTGAAGTCTGAGCTCAGTATTATCAAGGAAAGTTATAACAAGCTGGAGAAAGAGTTGTGTTTGGACAAACAGCTTCTAAAAGCTTAAAGAGAGAGCCATGAGAGGCTGGAAAAAGAAGTACAGTTCCTGAAGGAAGAAAGAGATTTAGCATTCTCTCAATCAACTCAGAAATTGAGAGTGATTGCATCTGATAAAGAGGATGCTTGGAAAGATCTTAATGTGGAAGTGCAGAGAAGAAAAGAGATGGAAGACGAGATTAAGCAAATCAGCTTCACTTCCGCTACCAGGCAGAAGTCTCTAGTGACTTTTCACAATGAAATCAAATCCAAATTGCAGAAATTAACCACTCAAAATCCGAAATTTCAGTAACAGAAACAGCTCTTTGTATTAACGTTTAATCTATCTTATTAAAATAGAAGTACCCATTCAAAATACCCTTTAGTTTTCATAGTTATTTACACTTCCTTGCCACTGAAAATTAAATTAAATTTTCTATTTTAATGCTTGTCTTTTTCAGTTAGATTAATATGTGTTTCCTTTAAAAATATGGGTAAATTTCCCAAATAACCCTTTTTGAAGTTTTTGTCACAAAAATAACTCTCAAGAACAAAAATGACAAATCTAGCCTTTTTTTATTTTCAAAAATTAATTTTTTTTTATTTTTTTTTTTCAATTTAAAACCTCACCCCCAAAACCCCACCCCATAACTCTAAATCCTAAGTCTAGATCAGTTAACCCAAAGGTTAACGAAATGACTAATATACATTTATACCCCTTGGGTTAACTAATCTAGACTTAGGGTTTAGAGTTATGGGTTGGGGTTTTGGGGATGAGGTTTAAAATTGAAAAAAAATAAAATAAAAATTAATTTTTTAAAAATAAAAAAAGGTTAGATTTGTCATTTTTGTTTTTGAGGGTTATTTTTGTGACAAAAACTTTTTTAGGGTTATCTTAGGGTATTTCTCTAAAAATATAGATAGATAGATATTGGAAACACGATTTAAATTTTAACCTGTGTAAAATTGCACAAGTTACTATCCTCTCTAAACAAACGAAAACAATAAATACATAATCAAAACAGAATATTTTTTTTTTGTCAAACTATTTCTTTCATTCAATCAACTTAAAATCCAGAGTTCTCAACATTCATACGTTCAAGGCTAGCCTTTGCCAGAGAAACAACCTGAACATTAACAATAAAGGAAATGAAACTAAAAGATAGAGAAGTGAAGAGAGTAGCAAGGCTTCTAGTGTCATGGAGAACACCTGCAATCTCGTTCAAAACAGACCCTAAGCACAGGGTAGATATGAAGACTTGAAAGTCTGAGAATATATGAAAACTGAGAAAGATTATTTCCTCAGCCTTGAAGAGAGCTGAGCAATGCTTCAAAGCTTCAACCAAGAGTGTAGAACCCACCAACGCTCGAGAAAACTCCTTTGCAACTTGGACACCAGACAATTCCACAAAGGAGAGACATTAAGATCTTAAAGGCCACCATGGCCAGAAGGTCAGCATTGAAGATTTTTGAGAAGGAAGCGAGTGAAGGCACAGTTTCTGCATCTGAGAAAATCATCTTCAACACACTGTCCCATAGATTTAAAGCAAGTGGAAGATTTGGAAAGATAACAGGCTTCATAGAGAAGAAATCAAATCTATTATAGCCCATTGAAACCAGCTTTATCAGAGTATATCCAACGTCAAAGTTTTTCTTTCCCATCAACCACAATGGAAAGGAAGACAATCTCAGACTTATCAATCTTAAACTCCATAAAGCTGAAACGACATAAAACAATGCCATGGTAATACTAGTCTGAAGAACATCTTCATAATGAAGTAAGAGAGGATTAAAAGGGAGTATACCAACCTCATACAGAGGTAAACTGAATCTCATCCTAAGAGATAAAGAGAGAGTAACATCCTCACACTGAGGTAAATCGAGTCTCAATAGGCCAACACAACAATATATTTTCCTCAAGAATGACTTTTTCCAAAGAGGTAGATGGACAATACCTTCACAAGATTTAATGGAGAAACATGATGGTCCAGGAGAAAGAAAACTACCAATGGAATTAGTCACTAGATCTGAAAGTGGAGACTTGAAATCCCGAGCTTGGGTAAGTGTTTGGAGAGAAATGATGTGGGAGTCGCTGAAGAAGGAGGCCAGAGACCGGCGACGAGGAGCAAGGAAGAAGAACGAAGCTGAAGGATCTTGATACGCCCTAAATAAGGATCACTCGATCGGTAAGGATGGATATGAACTCCGGAAGGAGAACTGATGGATTGAAGGGTCGCACAAAGGTTGCGGAAGGCCTTTGATATTCCCAACTTCGTTTGATGCTTGATATGACGCACAAGTCCACCAACACGAAGGATTTCTAAACGTTGCCGGATGTGACGCACCGGTCCAACAGATTAGAGAGATCTCTTGAAGCTAACCACACCAAGAAACCAGAAATGTTCTAAACAAAGAACAAAGAGTAAAAACTCATAAAAAGGGGAAAACAATCTGATTTATTTCGTGGCTTGTGAGTACATATTTATAGTAGCAAAAGGTATGTGAAAGGACTTAGAGTTTTGTGGAAAAAGATGAAAAATAGTCAAAATAACTCTTCGGTTCTTGATCTGGTTGAATGACCCTTGGTGTACTTGTCCAGGTTCGTCCGAATCTACTCTGGTCAACAAATGTCCCTTCAGCTACTGTCCAGGTTCGTTTGTACCCAGCGGGTGTACTGCGGTAAGGAGCAGGACGCACTGTGGTATGTCCGTGTGGTTGATCGATGAACTTTTGTGAACGGATGACAACTTTAGTTGAACCAAATCTTCAGTAAGCTTAAGTATCCTTGCAAACGGGTCAGAAGCGAAGTGTTGTGTCCGTTCTCTGGTTCCACTCGTTGATCTTGAGTTCTGGCTTGACTATTGGTCTTAGAATGTCGAATGGGTCGGGAAAGACTTGCTGTGGGACAGTCAATTCGTTCATTAGGTCGTGGTTTCAGCCTTTGGTCATTTCCGGGTGTACGCGGGTCGATTCTGTACACGACACTGTCCGTTGATCTGGTACGGTTGGACGGGTGAACCTCGGTTGGATTGTTCTGAACGTCCCGATCACCATGCTGGGCTGGTTCCATGTCCTGGGGCGCATCATGAACCTCGGTTGAGTCGAGCTGGTCGACAAGATCGCCATCTTGAGCCGTGTCCATGATCCAAGCAGGTCGGTGCTCGAACCGGGGCGTATCATTCCCTCCCTCTTCAAAAGGATTTGACCTCAAATCCATTTTACCTGAATCAAAAGAAGATGAATCAGACAAAAAGAATTTTGAAAACAAGTAAAATTCAATGAAGGATAAATTTGGAGAGAAACTTCCTTGGAGTTTTGAACTTATTTCCCTCAAGTATTTCCAATTCCATGTTCCAAAAACACAAGTGTGGTGTCGTTCTCCTCTGCTTGCTTCCATCTGAAACAGATCCTTTGTATCCTGCACTTTCAAAACAACTAGAGAAACCACATCAAATCTGCGAAAGAAATAATCAAAGGGTTTCTCTATCCTTAAGACATCAAAAACAGGATCCAAACACCTAGGATAATCATCAAGCACGTGGGCAAGCATCAAGCAAGTAAACTGATCACCAAAAATTGTTTTATCAAGTTCAAAATTTGGCCAAGGTGTCAAACTGATAGGAAAAGCAAGAGACAATGCCAAATTTAAAGGACTTTCTTCATGAACGAAATCAAAATAATCTTTTGGTCTACGCAATTTCGGTTCATGCTTGTTCCTACACCAAATCTCTTTCAAAGCACAGCTCAATGAAAACAATTCATGAAAAGGTTTGAGCAAAACGTGTTTCAACCAAGTAAGAATATGTTTCCTCTTTGAAATTCTCGGTTTCAAAACATTTTCATGAAGAGTAGAGACAATCAACTCATGATCCTTACAGTGCTTTTGGCTTAGACAGGAGAATGACTGAGGAAACACCTTTGGTTCATGGAGGATTGGTTTTGGCTCAGGACGCTTCTTTCTTGGTCCTGAATCTCCTTTAGAAATCTGGTACTCGCGGATAGATGGGTTGAAGAACCTCTGATTTGGAAAATTCATAACTCCTTCCTCCGTGAATATTTTCAAGTGATTCCAAGCCTCAGTGAATCCTTGGGGAGTTGGCTTTCCAGGAAAATTGGAGTCAAGACAAAATACCTTCTGAAAGTCGAGATACCCTTCGTGGACTGAACCTCTGTCGCTGGCATCTCCAAGGTAGCCGGTTTGGACAACAATGCTTCTCCAAAACTCAGGCTGTTTGGCACGATCAATGCTTTCATTCAGAGGCTGAACCTGTCTTTCCTGGATACTCAAAACAAACACTAAAATACCAGGATCAAATGTGCAAAAGAGATACTTGTTCAAATCAAACATCAAAATATATTTTCCAAGAACAAGTAGCACATATCTAAGCCTTTCAAGGTGTTCATCAAAGTAGATATTACAGACCAAACTTTTCACAAGACATGCAACAATATTAGACAATTTCAGAAAGAGCATATCCTGCTCAACATCTGAACACACAAGCTTAAGTTCAGATTGACAAACATTTATCAAAGACTCAAGAGACTTATCAAAGAGTGTGTTGTAAATCAAAATATCATCAAGGCTCAAAACAACACAATGATCACGAGATGATCTCAAAAAAATACCAAGCTTTATCAGTTTGAAAACACAAACTATCAGGCTGCAAAACAAAATCACAAAAATCAAGTTCACAAAAATCAGTTTCAGATTTAGTTTCAAGTGATTTCTGTTCCAGCAATTTCTTAATCAAAATTCCGTCCAAGGCATAAGAATTTCCACACAATTCATCAATGATCAGTGTATGTCTATAAGAATTCAGATCAAAGCCAATGCCTTTGAAAACAAATGAATCAAACGGTTTTCTAGCACAGAAATCAGGTGGCTGCAAATCAAGCTCAAGAGTTTCTTCAAAATGATCAAAACATTTGCTATGTGTCAAGAACTGATCAAAGGTCAAGACAATTTCAGAGTTGATGCCTTTATCATTTTGAAAACATTTATGATCAAGAAGTGCATCAGGTTTAAAGATTTTAAAAGAATTAATCATGTTTTCAAAAACAGATTTCGAAACACAAAATTCTTTCATCTTTTCAAGACCAAAATGAGTTATATCATGAGAACTAATCTTGACAAACATGTCAGGCAGAGAATTAAACAAATCATAGTTCTCACAGTGCTTTTGAAGATCAGGAGACAAAGGGGGAGGAGATGTGCCGGGATCAAAGCATAGATGACTCTCCATAGCTATGGATGTGATGCTTGTTGCGTCCTCATCAAAGACTGGACCAGGTTCGTCCTCCTCATCAAAGATAGGATCTGGACCATCATCCAAAGATATCCAAGTGCCAAGACATGGGCATTGATGTGGATAGTCCAGTGGCTCTTCCTCAAAAACCTGTTGAGACAAAACAAGACTACTCGGAAGCTCCGGTTGCAAAACGGTTAGCTCTACATTAGCCTGTTCATTATCAATTTCAAACTCAGGTTCCAGAGAAGGAAGATCACATTTATCATCACAAGTCATCAAACTTTCAATAATCTCGTCATCATATTCATCAAAGGTAGGTAAAGAATCTGAAAAATCTTTAAACTCCTCAACATGGGTTTCAGATTTACCTTTGGGTTTCTTGTTGATGAACAAGGATGGCTCGGTTACTGGTGCACATGTGGATGTTCTCTTCTTGTGGCTCTTGCTGACGTCCTTGAGGGCTTTGTCCACTTCCTTCACAAAGTTTTCACAAAATTGTTGGACATCAAATTGAAAAGGTTGCCTTTTTGGAACAGTTTCGTTTTTGGATTTCTTGACATGATCTTTGCTCCTCCTTTTTGACTTTTCCTGCACACTAACAAACTCATCAAATCTATTTTCAGGATATTTAAAAAGAGTTTGAGAGATAGATGGTCGTGAGAGTTTCTCCTTGCTACTTTCCTTGAGAAGACCAAACATCATAACCTGAAAATCTCAACACCAAAAGTTAGGAAATAAATCCTCACACTCTCAATGTGTTTATCCTCACCCACACACGTGTTTCACTCTGATTTTTAAGGTAATCACTCAAGTTTCTTCTCAAAGTTCTAAGAAAGACAATCCAAGTTTCCCAATGGGTTTTCCAAGCAAACAAGAGGGAATTTCCTAAGATAGAAAGATAAGAGATTTTTGGGGTTTTGAAATCCGCTTTAACCTCCTCAAAGGCTGGATTTCTCCTCAGCCAGCAGGTTTTCTCTTCCACCACCAATCCACAAATCAAACTCTTGAATCTTTTTTTTTTTTTTTTTTATCGAACTTTTTCTTTTCTTTTCTTTTGCTTTCTCTTTTTTTTTTTTTTTATACTAGTGGATGGTAATGAGGGGCCCGGATTTAAGATAGATAGAAGAAGAAGTGTTTGAAGAAATTTAAATGGAAGATGAGAAGAATGGATAGATGATACCGATTGAGTGGCTCTGATACCACTTGATACGCCCTAAATAAGGATCACTCGATCGGTAAGGATGGATATGAACTCCGGAAGGAGAACTGATGGATTGAAGGGTCGCACAAAGGTTGCGGAAGGCCTTTGATATTCCCAACTTCGTTTGATGCTTGATATGACGCACAAGTCCACCAACACGAAGGATTTCTAAACGTTGCCGGATGTGACGCACCGGTCCAACAGATTAGAGAGATCTCTTGAAGCTAACCACACCAAGAAACCAGAAATGTTCTAAACAAAGAACAAAGAGTAAAAACTCATAAAAAGGGGAAAACAATCTGATTTATTTCGTGGCTTGTGAGTACATATTTATAGTAGCAAAAGGTATGTGAAAGGACTTAGAGTTTTGTGGAAAAAGATGAAAAATAGTCAAAATAACTCTTCGGTTCTTGATCTGGTTGAATGACCCTTGGTGTACTTGTCCAGGTTCGTCCGAATCTACTCTGGTCAACAAATGTCCCTTCAGCTACTGTCCAGGTTCGTTTGTACCCAGCGGGTGTACTGCGGTAAGGAGCAGGACGCACTGTGGTATGTCCGTGTGGTTGATCGATGAACTTTTGTGAACGGATGACAACTTTAGTTGAACCAAATCTTCAGTAAGCTTAAGTATCCTTGCAAACGGGTCAGAAGCGAAGTGTTGTGTCCGTTCTCTGGTTCCACTCGTTGATCTTGAGTTCTGGCTTGACTATTGGTCTTAGAATGTCGAATGGGTCGGGAAAGACTTGCTGTGGGACAGTCAATTCGTTCATTAGGTCGTGGTTTCAGCCTTTGGTCATTTCCGGGTGTACGCGGGTCGATTCTGTACACGACACTGTCCGTTGATCTGGTACGGTTGGACGGGTGAACCTCGGTTGGATTGTTCTGAACGTCCCGATCACCATGCTGGGCTGGTTCCATGTCCTGGGGCGCATCATGAACCTCGGTTGAGTCGAGCTGGTCGACAAGATCGCCATCTTGAGCCGTGTCCATGATCCAAGCAGGTCGGTGCTCGAACCGGGGCGTATCAGATCTGGTGGTTCAGGTGGGCTGATGGGAATGGGAGTTTCAAACGTTACCGGAAAAAGCTTAAATGGTGGTGGATCGGGAGGAGGTCGGCACCGCGACGGAGGAGGACCACTCATCATCTTAACCAGGTAGGAGGAGACGCTCTGCTTCAGAAGGAGGGCTGCACGACGGGGCTGAGACGGAGGAGATCCATCAACGGAGGCGCCTAGGGAGGCGGGCCTGAGAGCTTTTTAATCAAAACAGAATATATTCTGCAAAATATATAGGCTAGATTATGGAAACGGTAACCAATTATTTTGCTAATTAGAACAGATATCAATAAAATATACAATATCTTCTATATAGAAGATAGATTATGGAAACTGTAACCAATAATTTCGCAGATTAGAAGAATATATACCAATGAAAATCAACTAGTCAATCAATTCATAATTAAATTACTTGCGGAATAGGTAACAATAAATTCAAAATTTATTAGATCTTCTTATTTCCAACGACTTACTTATACTTTAGTTTATTTAAGAGATATTTTGAAAACAAATTATATTATTCCATATTATCACTAGATTTTATCCAAGTATATTCTCTCCATTAGGATTTTACATTTCGATTATACATATATAGTTTACCTTGACTCCATATTCGATATCACCTAAACCACTACGAAAATAATATCTTCATCGCTGCTTGATCTTCATTGTGTCAATTGATAAACTCCTTGAAGCCATTTAAAAACAAATAGCGTGTGCAAGTGAAACTGATTCACTCATGGAAATAAACTCCTCCTTATGCTGATGAAACACTAGAACTGGTGTTAGCTGATCAGACTGTAAGTTCTATACAAACCTATATTTAGATTTTGTTTATACTAATCATTTTACTTTTTTCAAGGGTGTTAAAATTCATGCATCATGCCCCATAACACACATGTTTTGGACCCAACGTAACCTTCCATTGGGAGAGTGGCATGTAGTTGAAAACTGTAAGATATCTTTAGTGGGTAAAGGGAAATACCTACCAACAAGTCTTCAATATAAGATGATTATCACAAGTGATACTATATTCACAAAATCTGACCACCAAGATGATAGCATTTTTTTTTACATTAGCCAGTTACGAAACGATTTCAAATGGAAGTCAAGATCCTAATATTCTTATTGGTATATTTATTTGTTCTGGTTTTATTATGTTAAATGAGCTTTGTATATTATCGCTTGGAACTCACGTCTTATTATGTTTGGTGAATCTTAGATATTTTTGGCCATCCTTATGACGTATCTGAAGTCCAAATCGTTCAAGTGAAAGATGAGGACCGAAAGAGAATTCAGTTTCGTGTGAGAGACATCAGGTAACAGAATGTTAATGATTAAACATTGTATTGATGTTTATTTTAACGTGAACTTTACTTTGTTACATCTCTTATAAACAGCGATAACAATTTGGCATTGTTGTCTTTGGGGTCCTATGCCGAGCATATCGATAAACATATACAAAAATCAGATATAACAAACATTGTTTGGTTCTTAAGGTTTGCTAAAATCAGCGAGTTTTGAGGTTGTGAATTATTTCTATTTTGTTTTATTTTACTAAATTCCTTAATATGCCCAAAACGTGTTTGCTATGTTAGGTGAAATTCAAATTACCAATGCATTTGATGCATCACTGTTGGATCTGAACCCAACAATGGTTGAGGCTGTCGATTTCAAGAAAAGGTAACATTTTCTCACTCTGTTAGTTGAGGCTGATGATTCTGTTTCTCTTGCTCTCATTGACAAAAAGCATGAGAAAAGAGAAATCTTAAATGTTGCCGATGATTGGGATGATATTGGGATTTCGATGATCTCCGAAATCTCTGAAATCACTGAGGTAAGTATATGTCGATTATTATTTGTGTCTCCTATGATTGTATATTAGTTTAATACATGTCATTTATATTTTTTTATATTATAAATTATCAGTGATTTTGTTATTATAATGTAGGTCGATAAGACCAAAATCATATGTTCAGTTAAGTCGGTTGATACCGACTGGGCTTGGTTCTATTTTGGATGTAACATATATAAACATAGTGTTTCTATGATCAGTGGAAAGGGTAATAAAAGTGACAAACTCTGATTCCGTTGTAATAGGTGTCGTAGGAATGTTTCTAAAGTTGAACCAAAGTAAGTTTTTTCAAACTCTTAAACACGTTTGAATTTTTTTTATCTTTAGGCTTTAACCTATGTTTACTATATTATTTCAGGTTCAAACTCCACTTGATTTTTGAGGATGACACTGGAACATGTAAACTTATGTTGCTTAATTCTGTTGCTAAATCCACATTTGGTTCTCCAGTTGTTGATCTATGGGATGGTTCATATGAGGTGGCAAGTTTAACTATTTTCTAAACATATACTTTTACATATTAGAAAACTTTGTTTTACTACATTCTATATTTCGATTCGGCTATCATATAAGTTACTTATAATCCATATTAATATTTAACAGATTGAAGATCCAGAGATTTACCAGCACCTATTCTTGATTTAGTGAGAAAATTTTTTTGTTTTGGAATAACTACTTCGTTAGATGGATCAGATATTTTCAAGGTTTCAGATGTTTGGTCATGTGATATCATTCAAAAAATTGAATCTCAATTTGAGCCACTAACCCAGACTGAAGATGGTTCTTTTTGTTTGTCATCCAAAGGAGTAATAAAATTTATTCCATTGTTATCTTCGTGAACATTAACTTTGATTTATTGCTTTTTAACTAATAGATTTATTGAATTTTCATTTTAATAGGTTTTGTTGATCAGATAAAACATTCATCCATCATCAGAATGGTCGACTCCTCTCTCTAAAAGAAAAGAAGATGATGTAGATCTACCCGAACTGACATCTACTTCAAATAGGATGTGGCCAAACCCAGTGAAGCTAGAGAAGACTAAGACTGATTAGAGAGATGGTTTTCAAGTTGCTTAATTATTTTCTTTCATTGTTCTTTCTGCGAAGCAGTTTTTTTTTCAAATAAAAGATGTCTTTGGATCTTAAGTTGGTTTCTTCCTTGGTGTACGGTTCTGTTTTTTTTTTTCCAGTTTATTGAACTATTTGGTTTATATTTTTGGGTTTTAATAAGATAGATAATAATATGGTGTTTGGTTATGTTTTGTTTAAAGTATGACATTGAACTATAACTTAATAGAAAACTGATGTATAATGTCAACTTATCTACTTCTCCATCTTTCTAACCAAACAACCTAGCATACAAAATAATCTACATTCAGAAGAAATGTTTACCTCTCAAATGAATTTGAATGGACGTACATTCACTTTTCCTTGCATACCAAATTGTTTCCATCACATGTTATGATCATACGAACAATATACACACTATATATTTCGTATAGTTATACACACATAATTGATATACTATTAACTATTACCAAATAACAGATTCAAACAAATTTAAACATTAACTATTAATTTATTCATTTACCATATCAATATTTTTTTCATAACTATATCCTATAATGTAGGATATTTAATAAATCACAACTAGAGAAAGGGTAACCTAATATCACGTCGCAAAAGAGAACGTGAAAAGAGAACGAGAAGCAATTGTAGTTCTTCAAGTCAATATGAAAAGACGACTAGGGCATGGTTATGGAGATGCAAAAGAGAATGTGACTCCTAATGGCCGCAAAATCCCCTCGAGTAATCGGATTAGTGAAAACATGAATGATAGTCTTGATCCTATCTTATAAAGTGCTTCTATTCCTGTGAACTCGAGTATTAGGAGGATTCTTCATGATATAGGTTCGTCACCATGTTCAATAACATCTTCTTAATTCAATCACCAACATCAATAGATCACCATGTCACCACAAACACCAAACCATATACATGTTCGCCTGTTTGGTAAAACCTCTGTTTTCTATACTGCCTAACATAAATACTAAATCTATTAATAATAAAATTACTAATAAGTTCTATATTTATTTCATTTAAAGGGGTTGATTTGATGTCCAATCAAACATCTAATACACCAATGAGCAGGAGTTGTGTGACATCTTTACATCGTAAGTTATAAATATGTTTTTACTAAAACAAAGTACATGACCCATACTTGAAAATTGATTAATAATGGTTTGTTTTTTTTTTCCTAGCTTCAATTTTGGCAAACAGAAGAGTTACATCAACTCAGATCACACATTCAAAAAGACACACATAAATGTCATATTATGTGTTGAATGACATAACTAAAATTACAAATTCTCTAGCTAATACAGAACATGGTTCAACATTAGGAAAGTCGACTAATCCTACTGAATATGAGCTACAAAGTGAAGATGGTTTAGGTGAAGGTAATTGAAATATTATTTTTATTATGGAATTGTATTCAACAAAATATTTTTAAATTGTTGTACCACTGATTTTAAATATTTTATAGGAAACCATGATGGAGAAGGTAAACTTGATTTTGACTGTAGTTCTCAAGAAAGTACCGACTCTGAAAAGACTGTCTTGATTCTGAAGGATTCGATTTAGATGCTCATGCGACATCAGCAACATACCCTTACCGACCATAACCGTTTTCTATGTCCAAAATTTTGGAACATTGTCAAAAAGTTCACTTAAGGTCAACCAAGTCAGTCACTAAAAGGAAGAAATAAAGTATCCTAAAAGCCAATATTTTAAACAAGCTAACTTAAAAGAATGAATTTATAATTGTTTAACTTAATCTGTATTTATAATTATTTTACTTAATATTTATTGCTTTGAAACATGTAGGATATATTGATGAAGGAAATCCTTCTTACAAATGCTCTCATTGTGGTGCTCTTATGTGGTACAGAAAACGCTTAAACAAGCGTAAGAATGCTAGGAATCCTAAATTTGGACTATGTTGTTTGCAAGGTCAAGTGCAACTACCATTACTAAGGTAACCACCAATTGTTTTGAAGAAGCTGATGGAAGGAGATGATAAATTAAGGAAGCATTTCCAGAAAAATATGAGACCATATAACATGATTTTTCCTTTACTTCACTTGGAGGAAATGTTACAAGATCAGCCCAAAAAGGTGTAGGACCTTCTATGTTTCAAGTGCAAGGTGAAAATTATCACCTTGTGGAGAGCATACAAGCTAATGAAGGAAAAAGATGCCAAGTTCGGTCAACTATATATAGTTGACACTGAAAATGAAGTTGATAATAGAGCAAACTATTTAAGGTATATTTATTTTCATTTTTCGTGTGTTTTGTATAAGTTTGAACCGTTATATGTTTTTTTTTGTATTGTAACTTTGGATCTAATTACAGCTCAGGAAAATGAAATTTCAAAACGCAGAAGAAATATAAGCTGAAACCAGAAATTATTGATCTTTTGATCAAGATGCTTGATGAGGTCAATCCTTACGTAAAACAGTTCAGGTCAGCTAAAGATGGTTTTCAAACTGATCCAGAGGATGCATTTCACATGAGGATTGTTAATGTCGTCTAAAAGATGGAAGGACATATAATACCCCTACTGCTTCTGAAGTTGCTGCACTCATACCTGGAGATTTCAATCTCGATATGGATAATAGAGATATTGTTCTTGAGCAAAAAACATGCAAGCTAAAGAGGATAAGCGAAATTAATGCTTCCTATCTTGCACTCCAATAGCCTCTATTGTTTACATATGGAGACTATGGATTCATGTTAGGTATTAAGAAAGGTGTCACAGTAGCATCGAAAAATCTTAAAAAGCCTAATATCAGCATGAGACACATCTTTGCTTTTAGACTGCATGAACGTGATAATGAATCACATAGTCTTTTACATGGGAGGCAATTTTTTCCAGAAATTCATGGTAGATGCCTACACTACTATTGAGTCTAACCATCTACATTATCTTAAGTTCAATCAGGCTACTTTAAGATCAGATTGTTATGATCAATAAAAGAATCTGAGAATGCTGCGAAGAGCGATTTGCACGACCAAGGCCAGGAATTTCAATGACCAGCATCTTTCACTGGGAATCCTAAATATATGAAAAACAACTACTTGGATGCTATGACCATATGCAAGCATTTTGGATTTCCAGATCTCTTCATAACATTTACTTGCAATCCTAAATGGTCAGAGATTACAAGGTATGTTAACCAGAAGAAGCTAAAGGTTGAGGACATGCCATACATAGTTTGTAGGATCTTCAAAATAAAACTTGATTTATTAATGGAAGATCTACAAAAAACCTTCTTGGCAAGACATTTGCATGTAAGTTTGTTTTTAACCCATGAATATTCTGTATTGAAATCCCACTCTCTCTTCTTTTGTTAAATTTGTTTCAGCTATGTATACTGTTGAATTAAAAAAAATGTGGCCTACCACACGCCCATATCCTCCTGTTCTTGCATCCCACATCAAGGATTCCCAACACAAACGACATTGACAAGATCATATCTACTGAGATTCCTAAAAAGGATGAAGAACCAGAACTCTACGAAGTGATTAAAAATACGATGATTCATGGACCATGTGGAGATGCTAATAATAATTCCCCATGCATGAAAAATGGATTGTGCTCAAATTTATACCCTAAATAATTTTCTGAGAACACAACAATTAATAAAGAAGGATTTCCAGTATATAGGAGAAGGGACCAATCTGATTGTTTTGTTGAGAAGAATGGGGTCAAATGTGATAATCGATTTGTCATTCCTTACAACAAGAGACTATCTCTTCGTTATCGATCTCACATTAATGTGGAATGGTGCAACCAAGATGGTTCTATTAAGTGCTTATTTAAGTACATCAACAAAGGACAAGATCGTGTTATAGTGGTTGTTGAGCCTCCTGCTCATATAGTTGACAGTATGTTGGAAAATGGCGATTTGAATATACAAGGAGAAGTTCATAACAAAGACATGGAAGTAAATGTTGTAGATGGTACTCTGAAAGATGGAAATGTCGAGAAGAAGAAAAATGAAATAAATGATTTTTCGATTGCAGGTACATCATTATGATTTTATATTTTTTACAATTCGATTCTTGCATCATTTTTTAATTAGAGATTTAATTTTTTTTCTTCTAGATATGTTTCTGCACGTGAAGGATCATTGAGAATCTTCAAATTTCCTATTCATTATCGATCAATTTCAGTTGAGAAGCTTAGTTTCCATCTATTTGGAAAACAAAAAATTATCTTCAAGGGAAAAGATAAAATGGAATTTGTTGTCAGTCGTAAGCTCATTGAGAATATAATGTTCTTGGCATGGTTTGAGCTTAATAAAGAAGATTCTCTTGCGAGAACTCTTACATATGCCCAAATACCAAACTTATTTACCTATGAAAAGAAGCAGAAAAAATGGAAAAGGAGAAAAAGAGGTTTTAGTACAGGAAAGATAAACTATGCTCCCATCATACAAGAAAATGCTTATTTTTTTTGCGTGTGTTACTGAACAGTGTTGAAGGTCCTACAAGTTATGATGACATTAAGACTTATCAAGGAGTTTTCTATCATGGATACAAGGAAGCATGTTCTGCTCGAGATTTATTAAACGATGATTAGGAGTACATTGAGGATAATTTACGGAGAAGTTACTATTGTTCATCAGGTGAACTGCAACAGATTTTTGTAATAATGCTGATCAATAAAAGTTTATCTCGTTCAGAAGTTGTATGGGAGAGTACATGGGAGCACCTTTATGAAGATATTGAGTATAACCTAAGAAAGTAAGGTTAGCATGTAATGCTAAATTTTTTAATGAATATATGTATCTGCCATTTTGATATGTTGTCTAACCTCATTTTATGTCATTTTAGGACTATTGTTAAGTGACGAGGACAAAAAGAAATTTACTCTACAGGAGATTGACAGTTTTTTGAGGCGTAATGGTACTTGTCTAGGTAGCTTTACTTCTATGCCGAAGCTGCCAAAGACAAGTCGCCATGATTTGAATGTGTTGATACTAGATGAGCGCAACTATTCACGAGAAGAATTATTAAAAACTCTTGAAAGAGACATTCAGAAGATGACTGATGAGCAAAAGAAAATATATGATGAGATCCTTACTGCTATGAATGAAGATAAATGTGGAATGTTTTTTGTTTATGGATTTGGTGGAACTGGAAAAACGTTTCTCTGGAAATTACTTTCTGCAGCTATTAGATGCCGAGGAGATATAGTTTTGAATGTTGCATCCAGTGGAATTGCATCATTGTTGTTGCAAGGAGGTAGAACTGCCCATTCAAGATTTAGAATTCCACTAAATCCTGATGAGTTTTCGTTATGTACAATGTGTCATGGATCAAATCAGGCAAATTTAGTTAAAGAGTCTTCACTCATCATATGGGATGAAGCACCAATGATGAGCAAACATTTTTTTGAAGCTTTGGATTGTACTTTGTCTGATATTATTGGAAAGGATATCAATAACCCATTTGGTGGAAAGGTCGTTGTTTTTGGAGGTGATTTTAGGCAGGTTCTTCCTGTTATTAATGAAGCAGGTAGGGCTGAAATTATGTTGGCAGCACTGAATTCATCATACCTTTGGAAACATTGCAAAGTTCTACAACTCACAAAGAACATGCGATTGTTATCTGGCTCTTTAGAGCATCTCCAATCCATTGCTATTTATACCTCTAAAATAGCATATATAGGTGAAATTGCTCCAACCCACTTCTATTTCTTCCTCTATAATAGAGATTGCTATTTTTTTTTCTCTATTTGTAGAGGAAGAAATATCATTCATCTATTTTTTACTCTATATTTAGAGATTGCTACTATAGAGGAATACATTGGAGCATATCTCATCTCTATTATAGAGTTCTTCTATTTTAGAGGTAAAAATAGCAAAATACATTGGAGATGGTCTTAGCACCAGGAGAGGCAGAGGAACTTAAAGAGTTTCAGAGTGGATATTAAATATAGGGGATGGTAAAGTAAATGAACCAAATGATGGGGAAGCAGAGATCGAAATTCCTTCTAAATTTTTAATTCTAGACTCAGATGAACCTATTGAAGCAATCATCAAAGCTGTCTATGGGGATATTCTTTCGTTACAAGTGAACAAAGATCCTAAGTTTTTTTAACAAATAGTGATCATGTGTCCAACTAATGAAGACGTCAATATGATTAACGAGTATATGTTGGATAAGTTTGAAGGTGAAACTCAATTATTTATTCATTATATTTTGGGTATGTATGTTATAGAATGAACTAACTTTTGGATTAAGCAGGTGAAGAAAAGATTTATCTCAGTGCAGATAGTATTGATCCTTCTGATACAAGTTCAGTCAATAACAAAGCTTTGGGGCCTGATTTTCTTAATACTATTATGGTTTCTGGTTTGCCAAACCATAGTCTTCGACTGAATATCGAGTGTCCTATTATGGTTCTACGAAACATTCATCCCACTGAAGGGTTAATGAATGGAACAAGGCTTCAGATCACCGAACTTATGGATTTATGGTCAGAGCTAGGATAATAACCGGAGAAAAGGTTGGAAAAACTGTTTACATTCCCAGATTGTTGATTCAACCATCAGACACCAGGTTACCTTTAAAAATGCGCAGAAGAAAATTGCTTTTGGCTGGGGCTTTTGCAATGACAATTAATAAAAGTCAAGGGCCATCACTATCAGAAGTTGGTCTTTTTCTACCAAGACCAGTGTTTTCACATGGACAACTATATGTGGCAATTTCGAGGGTCACATCAAAGAAATGTTTGAAAATTTTGATTGTAGACAAAGATGAAAAGCCTCAGCACAAAACAATGAATGTTGTTTTTAAAGAAGTTTTAACAACCTTTAAGTATCAAAAGCATGAAGAGGTATGTTATTTAACTGTGATCCTGTAAGACTATTTTTTTGGAAATTAAGTTACTAATATTTTGTAGGTCTACAAGCTCTATTTCGAATCAACACAAAGTACGTTGTTTAGCGTCACATCTTAAAAGTATTAAAGATTTTTCACCGTAATACGGCTCAGTCAAGGTTATCTGTCAAACTTAGTAAACCTGTTGTTTTTAATTTGATATTATAGAAACTATGAGTTTGCTTTTCATTTTTTTATATTAATTGTTTACTTCTTCCTACATACTATCGGTTGCTATCATCTTTAAATCTTATTTGTTACTGTTATATGTCTTGGCACAATTAAAACACTCAGTCAAAAGAACCACCATATAAGACCACACTTCAGAAAACACATTCACCATAGAAGACCACACTTTAAGCAACATTCATAAAACAAACTCCGGGTTCATCTCCTAACTACATTTTTCAGTTCAAAGCCTAATTACTAAAATTAAATTGAAGCTCTTAATAAAATGCACTTACTTGATTACACGTATTGTATACTGTCACATGTCCTTCACATGAATTAACTGAATCTCCTATAGTTGTTTAGCATCGTTTCTGATCTACACCACCGCCGATTCTAAGGACGAGTAGCCCTGATACCATTGTTAATTATAAACGTAAGCTATCATTAGTAAACCGATTCGACATTCCTAAAACACAAAATCATAGCTCAAATTGCAGAAGAATACAATTTAAGAAGATTCTTCCCACAAAGATTTACTCTCAATAGAACAAGTACAAGTCCAGAATTAGAGAGAAATTTACAAATGAATTTCGGAATGAATTACAAAATGAAAGAGACTCTGTTTTTATGTAGCGAGCATTCGTCCACCACCGCCCCATGTCCTTATTTGATTAGTCCCATACTCCACTTCCTAACGACTTCTAATAAACTTCTGTTAGCCATTCAGCTTCAGCCACATGTCACTTTGTTTCCTCATTCTCATTTTCGTTTAGCAGTTAACTTATTAATATACTTGTATCCCTAGAGTTGTTTAGCATGTTTATATTTAAATCGAAAACCAAAGTAGTGGATTTGGAAACCGAACAGTACAATTTGTATATAACAAGGTATAGATTCAGTTTTCAAATATTTAACAAAAAAGAAGACAATTTTGACCCAAAAATAGAAAAAAAAATAAAACGAGTAACAGCTAAAATTTGTTCAGAGATATTAAGCATTTATTCATTAGATGAGATTCGGATCTGTATGATGTAGAATGTTTTGCTTTGAGTACTAATGTTCACGAGAAGGTCAAAACTCTAAACCAGAATACATTCATCCCAAATCCGAAATTAAACACCCAGATATTACGGTTAAAATTTTCATTCCCTTGTGATCTTTCAAAAAAAAGCAATTTAAAAAAAAAATATCAATTTTAAAACGTGAACAGCAGGATTCGAACCTTCGCGGGCAGAGTCCACATGATTTCTAGTCATGCCCGATAACCACTCCGGCACGTCCACTTTGTGCTAATAATTCTCAATATATAATAAAATAGGAAGTGAGAAATCAAATAGAGCTTAATAAAGCCCAAACGCATAAGGTAAGTAGAACTAATGAAAGATGAGAGATACTGACACTAACCTCTAAAATGGTAATAAACGAGGAAGTAGATAGTCAACGGTCAGAACGTTGACCAAAACTCTTTCTCTCTCCACCCGAATCTCACCGGCCATCGGCGCTTCCTCACCGAAGAATCTGACTCGTATCCAAAATTCACCATGATATCTCTCTGCAACCTCCCATCGTTCGAGCTTAGTCTCAACATCGATCAAGATTCAAACTTAGTTCCTGCTCTTTTTGTGAACCTTATGATAAATAGTAACTCGAGTGATCTGAAACAGTAGTTACATAAATTCACCATTAACAGATAAAACTTTGAGGTTAGAGAACTCTAAGATCAATGAGAGATCTAAGTTTGATCTTTTAAGCTCAAGAAACGTGTTCTTGATAGTCATTTTCAGTTTCTAAAAATGTTATTACATAACTTGTATGAGTGAAAGAATGGCGACTCGAGTTGATCCACCAAATGGAGTTCGAAACCAAGGGAAGCATTACTTCTAGATGTGGCAAACACTCTTCGAGCTAGACACCAAATACGTCCCCATCAAACCCATAGGCCGAGGTTCCTACGGTGTAATCTTCTCTTCTGTTAACAGAGAGACTAACGAGAGATTGGCTATCAAGAAGATCCACAATGTGTTTCAGAACAGGATCGACGCGTTGCGGACACTTAGAGAGCTCAAGCTTCTACGTCATCTTCAACATGACAATGTGACCGGAATGCGCATGTTCTAGCCATTGATCTGCTTCAGAAGATGCTTGTTCTTGACCCTTCTAAGAGGATTAGTGTCACAGAAGCGCTTCAGCATCCTTACATGGCGCTACTGTATGCAAATCCTCCACGTCAAGTTCCTATTGACTTCGATGTAGACGTGGACGAGGATTTGGGGGCAGAGATGATAAGAGAGTTGATGTGGAAAGAAATGGTTCATTATCATCCAGAAACTGCTACCATGAACAACACTGAGCTCCGACCTCAAGTATTATGAAGGTAATTTTTAGAGAGATCTTTCAACTGCTCTTTTAAAAAACTTGGTTCATGTTTGCTTGTTACAGTGTTGTTAATAAGTGTGTCAAGAAGAGAAATAAACAAAAGTTTTAATCACGTGATTTGTTTGTGTCATGGAAGCTCTGTAACATTTGTACATAAACTTCATACTTCTTGGCTTTTTTTGGTCAACATTGATCTATATAATAAGGCTTAACACTAATACATGATGAATTCAATGGTCTAATATAAACCCAGGTGAAGCCCAATTGACAATCTAAAATAAATAATGATTAACAAAAAGAAAAGTAGAGTTGTAATTACAGCTTACTACTAAGACACTTATGCTATACTTTTCCAGAGTGATTTACATTTTGATACACTTTTTAAGTTTTTATTACTCTAAAAGACACTTTCTATTCATAAGGCACTTTTTCTTAACTTGTTCATTTTTTAACTAAAACGTACACGCACGTCTTCTTCACCATTTTTTAGACAGATGGTAACGATGGTTCAACCTTGCAACGAAAATTGTGATGAGTGAAACGCCATCGTCGCAAGCTCCGGGAGATATCATACACAAGAAACTAATTACCATTAAAATCATAACATATTAATGAGGTATGAGTCATTTCTTGTGTACGTTGTAATGATATAAATGAGAACTAATTACCATTAATTATGTTACTTAATTTACCAAATTTGTAAAATCTCTTTTCAATCAAAACCAAAAACAAATCACTATTAACATGTACAATGTTTCATATTTACACATCAGTTCACTTGTACACCGAAAGATTTTTCTTACATACATTCGCAAGTTTAAATATTTGTACGACCAATATCATCAATGTGTATACATATATATCATTGTCCACATGTACATTATTTTACAAAAACTCACATATACACCAGTAAATTTGTACACTAAATAAATTTTAACATACATTGGTGGTTTGAATATTAAAACAACCAAATACATTGCTTTGTATACTTTTCGTTTTGATTTTATGTGTATGTGTATAAGTTTACATGTGTACATATATTTACGATTAGTCATATATGTAAGTATGTGTATATGTACATGTGTACATAGATTGTGTGTCTACATGTGTACATCGTCGTATGTGTACATCGTCGTATGTGTACATCATATATTATTAAAACAATCTACATCTTCACATGTTCCGCCACAATAGCACCACAACCGAGTGCCACCACGACCAAGTTTCCTCCGCTTCGTGTTCGTCATGACCTCTTATTCTCCGTCAAAACATGCTCATATCAATGCAACCACCCTCGCCGTGGTTGTCATGCAATGATTAACATGTACACCTTAAAAATTTGTTACATACATTTACAAGTTTCAATATTTGCTCGTTCGAATGTCGTCAATGTACACATATATTTCATTGTCCAGATGTACAACTATTTCAAAAAAATACATTTACACCATTTCATTTGTACATTGCACCAGTTATGATTTATGAGATTTTAATTAGTACATTGTTGGAGTTTATTTAGATCTATATCTCATTGTCTGACTTCTTGTGATTTTTAAGATGAATTTAAACATATATATATATATATATTTACATTTGGAAATATGAGACTGAATCAAAAGGATTTATTTGCAAAACTAAAACATCTGAGGTGTAAATGAAACAAAACAAAACAAAACGAACAGGACCATGTTGCAAAATCAGAATATATTCTTGGTCTGGATTGTACAATTAAAAATTTTGGGACAAATTCATGAAAAAACTTGAAAAAATTAGAAATTTAAGATAAAATGGAGAATAAGCAAGATTGGAGGACCAAGTGTGCAAATAAAAGTTCACCATTGTTGCTTCAGTGAAGCTTTCTCTTCGATCTGCAACTTAAGCGACGACGATTCTGGCGGCCACGATTCTGGTCCAGAGCAAGACGACCACGGCGAGGAGGAGACGACTTGAGTTGATGTAGATTGCGGACGAACTGGAGCTCACGGTTTGAGGTTGCTGACAACGAAGCTCTTCGACTGCTCCGTCATGTCAGTGCAGGCTTATCACGGACACCGCGAAAGAGAAGACAACAGAGAAAGAAGAACACCACGGTGGATGGAGGTCACCGTGGTGGAAGATTTCGGTGAATAGCTCATCGAATTGGTGTAGTCCCGACATCCATGGTACGTGATTTTGGACGACATCCATACATCTTCTCAATTTTGGTGACCATTCTTTTACATGAGTAATTTTTGTTCAATTTTTTTAATGATAAAGAAAAAGAGAAAAATAGGAAAGAGAATGGGGACCATCAAAGTTTTGCTTTAGTTAGAAAACTTAACGAAATTGGGCAAATGGTTAGGAAAAAGTGTGTGGGTAGAAGAAAGTGACCCATAGTATTATTGGCAAGTGTAAATGTGTCATATGGCGTAAATGTTTCCTTTTTCCAACTGAACCTCTACCAAAATCTCTTTTTACCCTCTCGTCCGTCTTGAGTTTCTAATTCACATTTTGATGTTAGGAGTTTTCAAGGCTCCTAAGACAAATGTTGTAGTATAAAAGATTGTCGAACCAGTTCTGAGAGATATAAAAGCACTGAGAATGCAAGTACTAGCTTAATCTAAGTGCGATCATGTGATTGATTGGTTTTGAATTACTACTAAGTTTAAAATGCAATAACAGAACACTAAGTGCGATAAATGAAATAACTTTGACAATTAAGATAAAAGGGAACTCATGGGTAAAGGGAATTAGACCTTGGGTGATCAAGATTCGAACTAAAGATGGCGAGTGATTAATTAAACTATCAACCTTAAGCCTAGACACAATTCTAAACAAGCTCTATGTCTAGATGAATGTTCATTTACTAACATAACTCAAGCATCAAATGTCTTCGGTTGAATGTTATGGAAGTAATCATTAAGAATAAGTCTACTAGCCATTTTAACACCTTTAACAACAAGTGTCCTTGGTAAAGAATGTTAAAAGCTTAGGAGAGTCGACTCAGACATTTCATCCAACACCTTGTGGGTGGAAAATGCCTAAAGATCAACCCTTGAGTGGCCAACTCAAAAGATGCATTAAGATTACCCTACTAGCAAGGAACAAGAGAAATCTACACTAAAGCATCCTAGATCTAGCCTAACCACCCTTAATCTCCCTAACCCATGAATTCAAAGGTGATTTACTCACTAATCATCATGATTCCTCTTAAACCCATCCTGGATTCAACCTTAATCATGTAGATGATGGAATAAACAAGTAACAACAACAGAATAATGAAACAATGATCTTAGAAGATGAACTTTCCGAAAGGTTTTTGTATTTTTCTTCAAGAACAAAAGATGATCCGCCAGAAACGGCTTACAGAGGTATTTAACTTAGGTTTAGAAAATGTAAAACAATGAAACAAAATGACCAAAAGGTCCCTGAAATAACTTGAGTTTCGTCTAAACAGGGACACGCAACGACTTGGTGACATCGCTGCGGAGGGGTCGCTATGCTGCTTCTCTTCGTGTCTCAATCTGCGAGCGACCTCTTGCCATCGCTCTGGAGGTCGCTCCAGTTGGGAGCAAGCTGGCATGGTCGCTGTGGTCAGGTCGCTCCAGGGTCCTCCACATGCCACAAAGCGACACGACGCCGAGCGACCATTGTACCTCGCTGTGGAGGTCGCTCTGGATGGGAGCGACGTGCTGAGGTCGCTCTGGCACGTAGTTCCATCTCCACTTTTCCTATGATCACCTTTGACTCCCTTTTTAGCTCCAAAAAGCCTCCAACCATCTTCAAGAACTCAAAGGATACTCCAAAATTTGATAAGAAGTCATGTATGCAAAATGCAACCTAGAT
This sequence comes from Moricandia arvensis, assembly GCA_905132765.1. Taxonomy (NCBI): domain Eukaryota; kingdom Viridiplantae; phylum Streptophyta; class Magnoliopsida; order Brassicales; family Brassicaceae; genus Moricandia; species Moricandia arvensis. Next base: position 29,172 of record CAJHQP010007278.1, read on the forward strand.
ATGACTAAATCCTAGTCTACATGATCAAAATGCATGTAAATGGGTAGACAAAACGATGAAAATATGCAAGACATCACATTTGACTAAAGCAACAAACCCAAAAAAGTTTATTTTTTTATTTCATCTCATCTTCTTAGGATTTGACTGGTTTTTCCGCTACCATCCGTAAACACAACTTTTGCGATTGATAACATTTGTTGGCATATTTTGTAACAAAAATGCTATAAATCGCTTTAAACCGCTTCAAACTTTTTTAAATCAAAAGCTGATTCTCGCTAGCATTTGCGGTTGTGAGCGGTTGCGAGCAGATGAATAAATATAAATATATTTTCTAAAAATATTTATTTTTATATTTAAATTTAAATATTATAATAAAAATATATATACATTTTATATTTTTATTTAAATTAAGTATCATAATTTATTTTATAAAATATTTAAACCGAAACTATTAACTCTAATTTTTAAAAATTATTATATACATATATAAATGAAACAAAATATTCTCATATAAATCTTCAAAATAATTTTTATTGAAATATAACTTTCGTTTAAACTAAATAAATAAACAAACGTAATATTTTATTAACTATATTACATTTTATCATAATAGAATGTTTTTATATTTTTATAATGTAATAATATATTAATATTGATAATTTATTATTAACCCATTGTAGTATCTCATAATCAACATGACACCATCTTTGTTTCTTGCTCTTCCAAATAATTAAGTTGCCATGAATGTACAATACCCAATAGTTGATCTCCTATCAACTATATCTCATGTCCAATCAGCTTCACAGTATCCCACAATCTTAGTGCTTCCACTGAATCTCTTTCATACACCATGAACCGGAGCCTCTCTCAAGTACCTCATGATCTTTTCAACCATGTTCCAATGATGAACTTTGGGTGTTTGCATGTGTTGGCTTACTTGATTCATGGAAAAGAAGATATCTGGACAAGTGATAGTTAGATATATGAGCTTCCCAACCATCCTCTAATATTGCTTGACTTTTTCAAATGGTGTGTTCTCAAACTCCCCCTCTCGCAAAACTTTGTATCCATCTTCAAAGGGATTCTTGGCTGGTTTTCCTCCAAGGTTTCCTGTTACACTCAAAAGATCAAGTGTGTACTTTCTATAAGATAAGAAGAATCTCTTTTAGAGCGACATGCTTCAATCCCAAGGAAGTATTTAAGCTCTCCAAGATCCTTAATGAAAAATATATAGTTTGGGAAGGCCTTGGTGGATTGAATACCTTCTTTTCTTCACTTCATGTGATGATGATATCATCAACATAGACAAGTATAAACACAACGCCTAGTGTACTAGGAAGAATGAAGAGGGTGTCGGCAGCCTCTGATCTTGTAAAGTCTTTCTCATTCACTATGGCACTTAGCTTGTGGTACCAATATTTTGGTGATTGTTTCAGTCTATAAATAACCTTCTTGAGTCTTGAGAATTTCCCTTTTTTGACCAAGTGTTCCAAACCAGTAGGAGGGTACATGTAGACCTCATATTCTAGCTTTCCTTAAAGGAAATTGTAACACCCGATCCCCCGGCGTCCGAGCGGGATTTAAACCATGTGTTATGGACACATGTTTACTCATTTTAGACCCCCAACATGTCATGTTACTAGCCCCAGGAGTCCTCGGACGCATACCTTCGATCAAATACCAACATAACCAAATGCATATACTTCTACTTATAGTCATGCACACAGGGGAAATGGAAAGGTCGCCATGAGTAAATGGCTTACTCAGTGAAGTAGTTCTAAACCAGCCTCTATGCATGAAAGTCTATACTATTTAATACAAAAACGAGAGCTGGCTAGCCACTACAACCAATCATTCAAATGCACATACTATAACATAACATCACTTCCATACTTTTCTATCAACCTAGCGATCAAAAATTACAATGAACTCAGTCACTGCTACAACTTAGATTCGACTCGACTCAACTCAACGACTAGACACCTATCATCCTAGACGTAAGAACCTATGGCCCGCTCAAGGACGTCCCACCTCTTGTCAGCCTATCCCGAAAGGTCTTACGTAAACCACGATGGTCCAACTTCCTAAATGTCTATCCAAGTTGCAGCATTGTTGGCCCCTTCCGGCTCTGTCTGCCACCCCGATCCTACTAGCCATAATTATGCCACGACTCAGCATTGACTCGATCTTAAGGCACCCTTTCACATTTTATCCCGCATTTCGCGGTCACCATCCGTTCACGGTCTTATGCACTTACTCATCACATCTCATTCCAGACGCCACCCATTTTTGGTGTCTCAGTCAATACACATTCACATTAACTCATTCTCATTCACATTCTCATTTCACAGTCTCATTTCACAGTCTCATTTCTCATTTCTCATTTCTCATTTCTCATTTCTCATTCTCATTTTCATTTTCATTCTCATTTACCCTAACTTTAACCTTAACACATTCATTAGACGCCACATGTTCTCGGTGTCACACACATACTTCACTTTACAACCATACATACATACATGGTACCAATTATAATACCAATTGTAATATCTTCCAATTAAAACATACATTATTAACTTAGGCGTGCACTTCTTTCTAGCAACCTAGCTTTCATCATCATTAAACACAAACCACATAACAACCAATCATACAAGCTATCATTCATAAACATTTATCCACATCAACACAAGGCAGTTCATTAAGTCCTTTATACAGTGTGAAGTTCCTTATGCATCATGATCCATTCATCTAAAACCTAACTCCCATTATGATCTATCAACTTAAATTTCAAACAAGGACTAACCAAACCCTAGTTCCTCATCAACAAATATAAAGATCACGAGAAGAACCTGGGTTCGAATCACCTCCGCTTAGAAATAGATATGAGACCTAGGGATCTAGATCTTGAAACATGAATATGGATCTGCGAGAATCCAAAAGCTTCCGATCAACACACCACCACCACCATCGCTGTTCGCAATGACCACCACCACCACCACCCGCGTCTGCTCGGCGAGGAGAGAAACAGCGGACAATGAGGAGAAATAGAGGAACTCGTGGCGAGGAGATAGAGAGAGGCGCACAGAGAGAGAGGGGCGCAGAGAGAGATAGAGAGAGAGATAGATAGATAGATAGATAGATAGAGAGAGAGAGAGAGAGAGAGAGAGAGAGAGAGAAGAAGCTTGATGGCTAGGGTTTTCGTCTCTCAGGAATTCTCTGCAGAGCTTTGCTTCAACTTTCTGATGGGAGAAAAGAAAGGAGGAGGCTCTCTATTTATAGAAATAGAGAAGGGAACCCTAGGATTTTCTCTAATGGGCCATAGAGAAGCCTATTTTCTTTTAAATTTTTTAATGTGCTGGTTTTGGGATGTTTTTAACTCTCACCCTGTCATTCGAAATTCATCTCTGGATTCCAAACCCGAAACTTTGAATATAACATCCCAAACTGAAATGAATTTCTTTCGCATATCACACACATCATACATCAAACAAGGGAGAGACACAAGGCTTTCACACTTTACTCATGATCTCTTTTAAAAACCAATGAATGAATAGAATAAATGAAATGGAGTAGGACTACAATAGTCTTAAAAGCTCAAGGCACCTGTAAAAGCCACATGATGCCTTTGGAAATGCAAAACACTGACACCGAACAAATAAACAAGAAAAGAATGTGTCCTACTCTTAAGAATCTAGGATCTCAGCTAGCCACTATGACTTGGAGAAACGCGGTCAGCCTCGGATCTAGGACCAACTGCGCCGGGACCACTAGCTGGGGATTCCAAATCATCTTCTTCCAACTCAGAGTCCTCGAATGGGTCTTCTTCTTCCTCAGACTGGTGATCGCTACCGTCCTTGCAGCAATCCTTTCTTCTGCTTCTGCTTCAAACCCGGCCATCCGCATCACCAGAGCAAACTCCAGAGGCTCCAAGACACCCATCAACTTAGCATGAATGT
>CAJHQP010007279.1:0-33124 GCA_905132765.1 Moricandia arvensis
GATTGTTTCCCAATAAGCATTTCCAGACTCGGAGGCTGATGAGATCGATTAATCTCGAACGATCCATGATCTTATTCTCGCATTTCGGTGAATGAAGAGTTTCGTTTCATCGTGTATGGCTTCAATGGCATGTAGCCTTCTAGTAGTCTGGTTAAATTGGTGCATGGCCTGATCAGGGGAAGGGATCATTGATGTACTGCAGTGGATACTCGATATCCTTTGTTGATGGTTCCTGTCCTAGACCAGGGATTCAGTGTAGTAGAATGTTACAATGGGCATACATCGTTGTCTGGCTGACGAAGATCATGTTTATCTATTAAAATCTGTTGTAATTGATCGATTGCCCCGCCCGTAAGAAGGAATTCTTGATCTCGGATCCGTACTACGATGATTAACAAGATCCATATTTTAGCGCGTGACCGGATTATGTAAGAAAACTTTCGATTTACTTTGATGAGTATGACATTTTTCTTGCTTTTGTGCCTCATAATTAGATATGGGCTGGAGAATGATCTCCTGAACTGCTTCGCATGGCCGGATCATGTAAGCAAATTTTTCGATTTACTTCAATGAGTATGACATTTTCTTGCTTTTGTGCCTCATGATTAGATATGGGCTGGAGAATGATCTCATGAGCTGCTCCTTAGTAAAGCAGTATTTTGCTGCTTTTTAGGTTTTTGCTTGGTCTTTTGGAGACATACGCTGACTCTAGGCAGGAGAAATCCTGTACTACATAGCGATCAAGCGAATACTATGTGTCTTGTACTTCCTTCAGGAAGAACGAGACTCTTTGTTAAGGCGTGGAGGCTGATTCTTCGTCGTTTGACCCTGAGGTATCGAAGTACGTCGCCTAGGAGCTCAGAGTTCCTGTCGATTCTTTTTTGGAATCTGGAGTTTTAAAGGGATAGATGTTCTAATCCAGAAAGACCTTCAGATATCGCCATTGCGAACCCGGAGGTTCTAAGGGATTCCTCTTCATGATCTGGAGGTAAATTCTTATTTGATGTCTCAGACCTGTAGGCTGTATTGACTCAATGTGGCATCATACTCTGTCCCCCAGAGGTGGACCACTCTCGTTGTATATTGGATGTTGAGACGTAGTCGAGATTTCACTTGGGTACATTTTGTGGAACGTTTAGAATGTCTCTACGCTCTACAAGACAACTTTCAGGCCGCTGAAACTCTGTGGGACGCTTGGTCCTTCAGTCTCAGATTTCCTGGCTAATTTCAAGGCTTTCCATTCTGGCACTCTATGTCTTGGATATATCTTCTTGATACCTAGAAATTTTGTGATTTATCCACTTGAAACCCGGAGGTTGTAGGATTTGTCCTTTTGAAACTCGTTGGTAGTGAGATTTATCCTCTTCAAGCCCGGAGGTTATGGGATGTTGAGGAGCTCTTCCGCGTACTTGGTAATTGTCATTGTACCTCTGGATTATAGAGCTGTATCTTTTAAGATAGTGATACTGGTACCACATCGGATGAGCCTGGAAGTAAATTCTTAACTTCCTGGCTGATGGAGAGCTACGTTTTCTGGAAGACTGTATCGAGTCTTTGTATTGATATAGTACACATGGTACTTCCTTCTTCCCCTTTGCACCAGGGCGGCACTCTGTACATGCTCGTGTTATGTCGGGTAGAAAACCATTATTTCTCCGCCCTTGGGCATGTATAGCAAAGGTTGGCATAATCTTGTATGGCTCAGAGCCAAAATTGGCCTAGAGGTAGGAATTGACCTGGGTCTGGAGCCAGAGTTAGTTATTTGGGTAGCAGGGTTCGACGTTGGTATGATGATTTTTCCTGCAGTGGATTCAGTTCATTCACTTCTTAGGTAGGAGTAGACGTGTTGGAGACAAAACTTTCTACGTAAGAGTGAGCGATGTTGCTTCATGTGCAGGATTAGCGTGTTCATCTGCATATCCTTTTGTAGTGTCTTTTGAATGAATCTTTCTAACTGTTCTCTGCTCCCGCTTAGGTGAGCCACTCTCAGCGTTTTATGTTGTCACTTAATGACTCGTCTAGGCTGTTCTCTGCTCCCGCTTAGGTGAGCCACTCCCAGAGTTTTCTAGATTTCTTTTGATGACTCATCGCCTCGTCTTTAATCTCCCTTGTTATGGGTAAGTTTCTGGGATTTGTTGATGTGTGTTGCCTCTGGGGTTAACTCTTAATTCATTTGCCCCTAATTTCCCCTTGGTTGTGTCATCCTTTAAGTTCATTAAAGCTCGTGGCCTTGGACCTAGTATACTGGATTTCTGGTCCTAGAACGTTGTAGAGGCGCCTAACCTTGGAAACTTGTAGAGGCACGTGGCCTTAGCTTCCTTGGGAACTTGTAGAGACAGGTATCAGAGTACATTTCCAGGAAAAGCGGAAGTGAGGTGGTTGGAGCTTGCTTTTTGTTTTGCTTCGTAAAGCTGTTGATAGTTGAAGGTCGCTTCCTTACGAAGTAAGGTGCCATAAGATTGATGGAGCTTTCTTCCTCGAATGGTGAGAAATACTGGAGTCATTGGATCTTGCCTCCTCATAAGGTGAGCACCCGTAGACGCAGAACCTGGAACCCGGAGCCTGGAAGAAGGAACCCAAAAGCTTGGCTTTTTATTGCCCTTTGTTGCAACCTTGGCTTTCTTTCTGCATTGAAATGGAGATCGTCCTTTTCTTCTGCATTGATAGCTGGAGATGCCCTTGGTTTACTTTTGTGAGGCTAAGGTATTTTCTTTTATGGAGATTAATAGCAGGAACGTGTGTTCTACCAGCTTCTTTTGCTCTCAGTGGAGCAAAAGAATCGAAGGCCATCATGTCTTGGTGCAGAGTTCACATTTTTCTCTGGCTGCTTGGCAGGAGGCAGAGCAGCAGTTTGCCTGGAGTTTGGGCAGGTTTTCTCCTACTTTTGGTTTGTTCTTGGCTCTTCTTCGGGAACTCCATTAAGTAACTTTCCTCAGGAGTTCGTTAATTTCATCTCCATTGAGATGTACTTATTTATTCTATGACTATGGTCATTGCTTCTTTCTAGGAACAATTTCTATGAAATTTGTTGAGTACTCAAAAAGCGTTCTGTCTACCTAACTATTTGGCTTATCTAGGACTCCACTACCACGTATATGCTAGAACTTAAAAAGGAAGGTGGTTTTTCCGTCACCTCTTAGTGGGTTTCTTGTATGCTCGCATTATTCCCAAGAACTCTTCTTCCGGATGCTTCTGTTTGTGTCATTCGTCGGAGTCGTAAGCAGGGAAGAAAGCTGTTAGCTTCTGCTTGAGTACCTTCAATCTTTTTCATGTGGGCCGGAGTTGTGACCTTGGACGCTTTGGTGTCGTGTAGGGCCTGCAAGATTGTTGCTTTAGTTGAGACCCGCTGATTTGACGTTGGTACTGACTGCTTCTGGTCTGAAACGTTGAATCTAAAGGTTGTAAAGGCCTCATTTGTTGTTGAGACCTAGAACCAGCATGAACCGAAGATTGTAGATGTCAGATTCCTGGTTAAGACCCAAAACCAGCAAAAGCCAATTATTGTTGAGGTGTGATCCCTGGTTGAGACCCGGAACCAGCAGGAACCGTTCTGAGTTCCACATGCGTGAGTTTTAGATCTCATGAGAATAAGTCGTTTATTTCCCCCAAATGGCTGGGGTTGAGAGATTTTACAAGAACACATGTAGTGTCTCTTCCGCCTAACACATTGTCACATAGTTTAAAACTGCCCTTCCCTCTAGTGCCAAACTGTTGGGGTATTTTTAGGTATAAGCGATGTGCTCAGCTCTACAGAATAATATGACGAAGGAGATAAGTTGTCGTAGTGATTTTTACTGCTTCAGTTGATGACAAAACAGGAGATCCTGCCTTTATAATACTGCCATATGGGTATGAGCCAGTATATGTCGTCAATGTCTTGGTAGCAGCAGGAAAGATGGATCCCAAGGCAGGAGCTGCCTTTCTATAGGCGTGTAGCCTTGTTGGCATGTTGCCTAATGAGCATGTGGCTCTGTAGTTGATAGGAGTCATCTATTCTAGAGGGCTCATGGCCATAACAGATGATAAACTTGTCGATGTGCTACAATGAGAATTGTGAGTCGATCTGCTTCAGTGAGCATGTAGTACTCATGTTGATACGTAGGAGATCGTGACATGAGCCTGTAGATAAAGTTGTAGACGTGCTGCAATGAGCATAGAACTTCATCTTGTTGATAGTAATCGTAGGGATTTGTCTGTTATTGGCATGTCATGAAGATAGTATTCTAGGTGTGAATTCTTGCCATGGCGACTGTAGAATTGCTGAGCTCTGTAGATGGACGTGCTCCCCATTGGTGCACGTGTTGATTTCTCTCTTTAGGTTTAAGAAACCAATATTTATAGTAGAGGTCGTGTCCCTCCCATAGCATTTGGAAATATTCATTATATCCTTAGATAATAGAATATTTCCATTTATCTTAAGGATGTCCATATATGTTAGATATTGGGGTCAAAATGGTAATCTTGAAATCAGCGTCTAGGATTGCTAATACTATCCACTGAAGGAAACTCATTTCAAAAAAACATAAGAATAAGTTTTGGGACAATAAAGAACCGTGCACATTATATAGTCGCCCATGGGCGACTAGACGCTCAACATATAGTCGTCCATGGGCGTAGACAAAAAGACATTTCTAGTCGCCCATGGACGACAAGACACAAAGACACTGTCTAGTCGCCCGTGGGCGACAAGACAAGCAACACCGTCTAGTTGCCCATGGGTGACTAGACACTCACCAATGTCTAGTCTCCCATAGGCGGCTAGACACTCACCAATGTCTAGCCGCCCATGGGCGCCTAGACACTCACCAATGTCTAGCCGCTCATGGGTGACTAGACACACCAATTTCTAGCCGACCATGGGTGTCTAGACACTCACAAATGTATAGTCGCCCATAGGAAACTAGACCACACCATCCTTACCAAACTCTATGTCCTATGTTTGCTAAGATGTCTCTTTTTCGTCTTTATTTGAGCTTCCATTAAATTCTTATGATAAAAATCGCAAAACTTGTTTTCTCGCCAAAACTTCAATACAATCGTGTAAAACAAAATCGGTTAACTTAAACACCGATATTGACTCGATTACATGAGTGGTTTTTATTTTTTTGAACCAAACATTGTATAAATGTATGAAGGAGGTTTTCTCCGAAAGAAATTGTAAAATTTGCCAAAGCCGTAAAACGGCCCAAAAGGGTCTAAAACACGATAAAGGCCCACTTACGATTTTAGACGAGAATGAACCCGATTGCAATGATGATCTACCGAATTTCAGCAAAGGATAAATGAAAAAAAATTGAAGTCTCAGGGTAATTATGGAAAATCGAGAAGATATGGAAGATTTTCAGGGAAGATGATCTTGAATAAGGGGCAAAAAAGGAAAGACGACCGACCTAGGAGGCCTATATAAAGAAGATCCGAGACAAGGAGGGGGGATCCGAGAATTAGTTTTTTGGGCAAGTTATTTTTAGCTTCAGGAGAACTTAGCATATAGGCAGCTAGATTAAAGAGTTTGATACTTAGAACATTTTACTGTTCAGCTTCTTCTGTTCTCCACTGTTGACGAATTTCCATCCATCTTTTTTTCCAGTAAATCTATGTAATTTTACTTCGTCTTAATCATTAAAACACCTTTGTGAAATCTCTTTCGATATCCTGTTACTTTCTCTTTTTCGTATTCATGTGTTTACACAGGGAATCTGAGACCTCATGGAAAGTTAGGGTTTCTTAGCTTTCCTCTGTTCACTAAAATCGACAGTGAGAATTTTGGTTCCCACAGTTTGGCGCTAGAAGGAGGGGGGGTCGGATTCTGTAACACCATAATCACCGAACGATCATGAATGAGTATGTCTAACCAAACAGACAGCGCTGCTATCTCTTTCAAGGATAGAGCAATGACCGATCAGACCAACCCTCATACTGATCACCTTGTCATCGAGTTAACAATCTAGGATATCAATGTCGCAAGACTATTGGTCGACATCAGAAGCTCGGCCAATATTATCTTCAAAGATACCCTCAAGAGAATGAAAATCGAGCTCTCTGAAATCATAGAGAGTCCGAGCTTGATAGTGGGATATCAAATAACCTCGCGTTTAAAGCTAGGAGCTTAACCAGAACCGTGGAAATTTTAGTCGTAGATCACCCTGCATCGTACAACGCAATCATGGGCATTCCATGGCCTAATTATATGCAAGCTATCCCTTCAGCGTACACTTGTGTGTCAAATTTCCGACTAAGTCCAGAATCGAAACAATCTGGGGAGATCAGAAAATATCTCAAGTCTGATTCACCACGGAAATGAAGTGAAAGAATCCAAGGGCAGAAACTCTGTCGAAAAAGAACAAGAAATTGACTTCCGTCGAAAACGCCTCATAACATGATGAAACAGAAATCTTTTGGCAATTACGAAAAGCCGAGGACTAAGAAGAAAAGCGTGAACTGAATTTCGAAGCCTTTGTGTTAATATTCCTTGACGAGAAATTCCCTGAGTGTTTCGTTTAAATCAGCGCTAGCCTTTGTGAGCCCTTGAAAACAGAGCTTATGGCCTTTCTGAAAAAGAACTTGTACACATTCGCTTGGGCTGCGGAAGCCATGGCATAGATTGATATCAATATAACATTTCACTAACTCAACGTCGACCCCAATTTCAAACTTGTAAAACAAAAAAAAAGACGAAATCTGGGACCAGAACACCCCACCGCAATCAATGAGGGGAGTTCCTTCGGTATCTAGTCACGTATCATGGAATCAAAGCTAACCTGAAGCAAATCAATGCACTGATTGAAATGGCCTCTCCAAGGATAAATCGAGAAGTACAAAGGTTAACAGGGAGAGTAACATCGCTTAATCACTTCATCTCGCAATCAACAGACAAATGTTTACCCTTCTACAACACCTTGAAAGGGAACAAAAAATTCGAGTAATCCGAGGAATGCGAGAAAGCTTTCCAACAGCTGAAGCCTTACCTAACCACTCCTCCCAGTTCTTGCGAAACCGGTCGAATGGGAGCCGTTATTCCTATACATCGCGGTATCCACGACAGCTGTAAGCGGCATTCCCATCAGAGAAGAATGCGGCGAGCAAAAACCTATTTTTACGTAAGTAAAACCTTGCTGGATGCCGAAATTCAGTACTCTCTAATGGAGAACCTGGCACTCACTGTCGTGATGTCAGCACAAAAACAGAGACTGTACTTCCGCTGGCATGCGTTTGTAGTCCTCACATCCATCCTGCTACGAATGATCTTGCACAGCCCCAGTCAATCAGGGAGGCTAGTAAAGTGGGCAGTCGAACTAAGTGAATACAATATCGAGTATTGGGCGAAAACTTGTGCAAAGTCGCAAGTTCTCGACGATTTCTTTGTAGAACTCGCCCACGGAGGGCATCACAAACCCTGAACCAAATACGACAGGGACCCTTCAAGTTGACGGGTCTTCATCCAAAAAGGCTCGGTATTGGAATTTGACTCACATCGCGGACTGGGGAAGTGTTAGAGCAGTCATTCAGACTATGTTTTCACGCTTCAAACAACGAAGCTGAGTACGAAGCTCTCGTCGCGGGTTTGCGACTACATCACGGTCTCAAGATACGTAATATCCATGCGTTTTGTGACTCCCAACTAGTATCAACCTAATACAGCGAGTACTACGAAGAAAGAGACGATAGAATGGAGGCATACCTAAAACTTGTCCAACTCAGAACTTCGATCAATTCACACGAAAGTGCAAAAAATGCCAAAGGCACGCACCAACAATCCATCAACCCGCAGAAGTACTATCGTAAAATTCAGCATCATACCCCTTCATGCGGTAGTCAATAGACAACGTTAGTCCTATGCATATGTCCAAACAGAAATGCTTTCTCCTAGTCTTAACAGATTTCTTCTCAAAATTGGTCGAGGTAGATTCATACGCGAGAATAAAAGACGTCCAAGTCAAAATCTTTGTATGGAAAATATCATCTGCAGGCAAAAAATCCCGTACAAAAACGTAACAGACAACGGATCTCAGTTCATCTCGACTAGATTCGAAGCGCTCTACAAGAAATGGAAGATACGACTAACCAATTCGACTCCCAGATACCCGCAAGGTAACAGCCAGGCTGAAACTATTATCAAAACCGTCCTAGATGTGCTTAAGTAATGCTTAGATGCAAAAAAGGGTCGATGGGCCGAAGAGCTCGAATGGGTCCTATGGTCCCATCGAACGACTGCAAGACGAGCAACATGAGAAATCCCATTCACCCTCGTCTATGGATCAGAATGCATGATCCTGGCGGAAGTCGAGTTCCCCGGAATCTGCAGGAGACTTCTCCCAGATCGTGAAGACTTGAACAATCTGATGCTATTAGACGATCTCGACCTCTTCAACGAACGCCGAGATGAGGCCCTTGTGAGAATTCAAAATTATCAACAAGCGGCCGCAAAGTATTGCAACTCGAACGTACGTAACCGCAGATTCAAGGAAGGGGACTTGGTCCTACACAATGTTTTCCAGAATACCGCTGAAAGAAACGCGGGAAAATCAGAGAAAACTGAGAAAGGCCTTACAAAATCATAAACCTAGTCTGACAAGGTGCATACAAAATTGTCAACATGCAAGACGCAAAATTCCGAGAAGCTGAACGGGATGCACCTCAAGAAATACTATCACCAAACAACTGCATCACAACAAAATGAACTATGAGACGGCTTGATCCCTGAAAGGATACGTAGGCAGTTCGTCACAAGACGAGTTCAGTTGTCCCCCTCTCTAAAAGGGGGAGTGGTATGTATACATATACTCGTATACTACAATTTTTCTAAATATCCGTTCGCTCAGACTCAATATTTTTAAAACAAAGTAAGCAATACAGAAAACGTGAACAGACTGAAAATAAGTCTCGCTAACCTCTTATTCAAAGTAACACTTCGAGGTTACAAACAAGAACATGAAACGCATAAAACAACTCCCAAGAAACAACAAACAATTTTCGAAAACAATCTATATCATTAGACCTATTAAAAAACCGATAAACTCTTCAAGCCCGCAAACATTCAATCAAGATCTGCGGCAAACCAAAGAAAACAAACATTCAGCATTGCGAGACGTCGCAAACGCTTGAAGAAAATGTTTTTCGACAAAATACCTTCTCAGATGAAACCTCCATCTCGGAAGCCCAAACAGTCATACACACTAATACCTATTTTTCGCGAAGACTCAAAATGGTACCACCTACCATCATGTTTGTTTTTTATCACAAAAAACGACCCTAATGTCCTAAACATACTAAGCCGTCTCCTCCCATATTGACAGCTCTCCGACATTTGACACAAGGATAATAGTGCACTATAAATAAAACCTGAAATTTTGGTCAGCACTTCCAGACGACTTGGAAATTTTATTTGGAGAAATGCTCAGTTCCTGATCAAAGAAAATCGTATAAGCCGCAAACTCATCGCAGACTTCAATATCGAGATGGAACCAGGTCGAAAACGCTACGAGTAACGTAATCCGAAATAGTCACCGCAAACTCTAAACCTTTATTGGACCTAGGTCGTACCCTAAACCCAGTACACTGGTCTCTAACATCTCAAGGCATAATGTCTAACCGATACGAGATCCTAAAGCATGTCTTTTCGCCCATATTCGTATGTTCATACGATTTAGCAAAATATATTTTTCCAAATCCTTCGCTTAAAAACGAGCCACGAATATGGAAATTTGCAAAGAGGTAAGTACGAGATGATAACTTGTATTCTACCATCTACATATTCTCTTATGATTTCAAAACATAACGTAGGTTTATTAAAAAGCCACAAAGTGGTAGGGATTGAAAGCCACATACGGCCAGTCCCAAAAACATAAACATGGCCGCACACGGCCAAATCAAACATAAGCATAAAACATTAAAAATAAACGTCCAAAATGGGATCATCACCTTACTCATCCGTGAAATATGAACCTCGTCCTTGTCCATCATGTCACCAGTGATTGAAGCCGCATTGCATGTGCCTCCCTTGACCACAGCGCAAAGCTCAACATCCACAGGATCCTGCCCTTCAAGGGTATCCGAAGGCGGCGGAAGAGTGGACTCGGACTTCGGATCAGTGGGGATCAAATCGGGATCTCCCTCTACGGCTGCCAGCTATGATTTACAAGTAGACTGTCTGGCCTCTTAGGCCTCTAGAGACGGAGTTCCTTCGCCCTGAAGTAGCTGGACGCCCCTTCGATAAACGCCAGAGCAAGAGGACTTCTGCGGACATCAACCAAGGAATCAAGGGAACTAGCAACCCTCACCAAGCGAGGTTGAAACTCGGCCTTAGCCTCTCCGACCCTGCAGCTCGATGAACCTTCTCTGTTTTCAATCTGACACAGAAGACGACGCAATCCCGAAGGCATGGCCTTCCTAGCCTTCTTCTCCTTGAGCAAGGAACTCACTATCTTCCCGAGATCCTTCTCTAACTCGCTAATCCAACTCTTCAAGCTCAATACCTCGATAGAATGGACTTCCTCGATAGTTCCCAACTTACCCTCTAGCTGTGAAGATCTATCTTTCAGTTCCTCAAGCTCTTCTGAAAGACGCTCTACCTATGATCCGCAGTCATTAATCATCCCATCAATCAAAGACATGAACTGTACAACGAAGATAAATGAGAAAAGATCTAACACACCAATAATAATCTTAAAGCAAACCTTGGCACTACATCTTTATCGAACTCGAATTGGAAGCCCCAAGGGCGAATGCCCGATCTCGCTTCATCTAGCGCATCTCCTCTTCTTTGCTCTCTCGGGGTTTGTACAGGCCACCTTACGAACCTTCGGCGCAACGATGGGAGTGGCACTTAGGGCACGTAACCCCAAGAAAATTCCTCTCTTGGCTGGAGGAGGAGGCATCGACTCAAGAGATTGTTTATTACTGGTAACAGAAATTGAAGTCGTAGAAGAACCCGTCGACTGCACCGAAACCTCTGTCACAGTCACTCCACCTTCAGGAACGATCACAAAGGAAAATAGAAACTCGGCAACAGGGTTCAAGGCCACAGTCGAGACGGAGTGGTCCGACGGATCAACATGGACAGAGCGCCCCGCCTCGGCATCACGGTGAATCAGTAACATCGTCTAGTCACCCATGGGCAACTAGACTCGGAACACCGTCTAGTTGACGATGGGCGACTAGACTCGGAACACCATCTAGTTGCCCATGGGCGACAAGACACGGAGCACCGTCTAGTCGCCCATGGGTCACATGAAGCATAGTCTCATCGCCCATGGACGACTAGACACTCCCAGTGTCTAGCCACCCATGGGCTAATTGACACTCTCCAATGTCTAGCCGCCAATGGGAGACTAGACACTCAACAATGTATAGCCACCCATGCGCGAATCAACACTCACCAATGTCTAGATGCCCATGGGCGACTAGACCCCACCATCCTTACCATCCTCTCTGTCCTATCTTTGCTAAGACGTCTCTTGTTTCGTCTCGATTGGAGATTCCGTTAAAGTTTGACAATAGAAATCGTAAAACTTGTTTTCTCGCCAAAACTTCAAAAATTGTGTAAAATGATAAAGGTTAACTTAAACACTGAAATTGTGTTGGTTACATGAGTTGTTTGTTATTTTTCGGAACCAAACATCGTATAAACGTATGAAGGACAATTTCTCTAAAAGAAATTGAAAAAATTGCCAAAGTCGTAAAACGACCCGAAAGGGTCTAAACATGGTAAATGCCCACTTACGATTTAAGACGAGAATGAATTCGATTGCAATGATGGCCTACCGGATTTACACAAAGGATAAATGCAAAAGAAGATAATTTTCATGTCTCAGGATAATTATGGAAAATCAAGAACATAAGAAAGATTTCTGCGGAAGAGAATTTCGAATCGGAGGCAGAAAAGGAAAGACGACGGACCGAGGAGACCTATATAAAGAAGAGCCGAGAAAAGGAGGGGGATCCAAGAATTAGATTTTGGGAGAAGTTATTGTTAGCTTTAAAGAGAACTTAGGATCTAGGGGGTTAAACTAGCAAGTTTGATACTTAAAACGTTTTATTGTTCTGCTTCTTCTGTTCTCCACTATATACAAATTTCTCTCCATCTTGTTTTCGGTGAATTTCTGTAACTTTACTTCATCTTAATCAATTAAACGCCTCTGTGCAATCTCTTTTGATATCATGTTACTGTCTCCTTTTCATATTTGTGTGTTTCAACAGAGAATTCGGGAACTCAAGGAAAGTTAGGGTTTTTTAGCTTTCCTTCGTTCACAAAAATCGATGGTGAGAATTTTGGTTCCCACATTAGACCACTTCCTCTTTCTCTCGGATTTGGTAAGATTCCTTCTTGCCTAAGTTGGTTACCATATAGTAAGGAAGATTACATTTATCTTAAGGCAGGAGAAATCACTTGACTTGGAAGTCAGAAGCTAGAAGCCGGAGGTAGGAACCTGGTAGTCAGAGTCAGGAACATGGAAGCCAGAGGTAGGAACCTGGAAGTCGGATGCTGGAGAAATCTCTTCATGGATTACTTTTCCCCAACAGTTAGATTCTTTTTTGTTACGGAGACTTGTAGCTGGAACATGTAATCTCCTGGATTTTTTTCTTTCAAGTAGTGAGGGAATCGATAGCCATCAGTTTTTGATGTAGAGTCAAGATTTTCTCTTGCTTCTTTAGTGGGAAAACATGTTGACAGCGTGTGGGTTAAGGTTTATTTTAATGTAAGCAATTTATCAAATTAATCCTACGAACTATTCTTGCCAAGAGAGGTCAAATTGCAAAACATAGGGATCGAATCCACAGAGAACGAGGGCACACAATAGATTTATATATTTCTTATGGTTAAGCTAGGCAAGCTATAAATAGAGAGTCTAATTGTAAGAATATGAGAAAAAGGAAATTGTCTAGAATACTAAAGTTGATTAAAATATAAAAAAGGATAGATCTAGGGTTTCTGGCAAGTGAATTATAGTGGATAAGATGCAGGGAATTGTTAATATGCGAGGACAATAATGGTAACTAGTCTACTCCCCTCTTGTCCCAACTCTCGTATGCCGACAGAGGAGTAGACCGTCGATCGACGGCTAAGGCCGAGTGTCGATCGACGGCTAAGGCCGAGTGTTCATCGATGTTAATGAGACAGGAAGTTCGTCCGCTATGCTAATCAGACCAGCTCTCGTATGTATCTAGCAACCTAGTTCAACATAATCAATTCTGGAACAGAACCTACTCTCGTAGTTGTCCATGTCCTAAGTTCAGGTTTCTAGTTAGTTACTCTAGAACGCAAGCATTAAACACAATTCAAAAGATTGATATTTCTTCATCCTAGCAATTCTATTTGGGGCTAATTCATCAATAACATTATGAACCCTAAATCTAACAGGTAAATTACTCAGACATGATCATAGAAATCATGATAAACTGAATAATATAATGCATAAAATCAATAATGAGATTCCAATACAGTTTTCTGAAGGAGTTCAAATCTTCTTCCCTAAACTACTAAGAACTTAATGCAATAAAACTAAAAGTTGTAAAGTGTGTGGTTGTCGTGTTGGTTGGTCGGGTGTCTGCCTAACAATTGCAGAACCCTTATAAACTAGGTCAAAACTCGAACAGGGACATTCTCATAATTTTTCTTGACTTGAATTTGTCTGGACTTGGGCTTGAAGTATGCCAATACTCTTCGAGTGGGCCGTTGATCAACAACAAGGATGCTCTGTCGATCGATGGTCATGCTTTACTTTGAGTCTTAGTTAGTTGAACATGAACAGCTACTAGATATTTCCTCTGAATAGTCTAACAAACTCCATAATGCTCCAAAACGTACATTGACTTGTAAAGACTCTAAAACACAGTCCAGACGCACATAGTAGACTCCAAATAAGGTCCAAATGATGGTCTAAAAACTGGTAAATAACAAGGTATATCAACTCCCCCAGACTTAACCTTTTGATTATCCTCAAGCAAAAGAAAGGTTGCCTGTGAAAGAGGTTTTAAAAGCGGGGACTCACATAATGTATAAGTATAAATATCACCCCTACCATATCGCAATTACATCAAATAATGCTAATCAAAGAGAAAAATTTATATGCATATCCTAGTATAGCAAAAATATCCATTCTACCTGCAACTCAACAAATACTAATTTGACTCACCCCTCTATTGATCTCATTTCTTTGCATAAAAATAAAGTGCAAGCTTTACCTTGGGAGTATCGATCAAAAGACACATGGACTCAACTCCTGCAAATCTGCATTCATAGGTATAAAGTCTTCCATGATCCATTTCTTCCCTCTTTTCTCTCTGAATCTTTTTAGATCTCAAACTCAATGGACAATGATGTTTATATAGCCCATCTTGTAATCTCATTTTTTATTTTCTTTTTGAACAAAGTTGTAGGCGAATAGTGGTGTCATCGGTAATGTACCTACTCCTCGCTTCCAACAATGTGTGATCATTCCTTTGAATTAGGATAGTGAGGTCATCGGTAATGTACCTACCCCTCTGTTTCTTAGGAAATCATCTCAATCTTTTCTTTTTAGATCCTGAAGAGAGAGAGAGAGAAGGGGAATCAGAAATACACAGACTAGTACCTAACAAACTTGCAGAAGGAATCCGATCTGATGTATAACAAGCCCAAAGCACGCAAAATAGTCAGTATTAGGTTGGATATCAGCTTTTAATCCTTCAAACTTTCTTAGTTAGTGCTATCTAATGGCAAGATTATCCAATTTGGCATCTCTAGTAATCTTTGCAATCAACATGTCTAAAAATGGTGCTACAGTGTGATTAGTCAATAAATAAGTTATGACATAATCACCTTCTTGACTAAAAAAAACTATTTGAAAAACTTAAGTAAGTGAAAGCTCAAAATAAATAAATAAAAGCATTTGCAAACCTCCTAAGACTTAAATAACACTATCCCCACTGCTATCCTGTCCGGTTCGGTTAAGGAAAAACTAAATCATAAGTAAAAGGTAGAGAGAAAGTCGAGGTTACCAAACTCCATAAGGAGTGTCAACCGATGGTGGGTGTTGAGGGTCGGCATATGGTAAACCATCCAAGCCGTCGACCGATGGTGAGGTGTTGGTGTCGACCGATGGTGATTTCAAACTTTTCTACCCCTTCTTTGAAAACCTAAAATAATTAAATAAAACAGTAATTAATAACTAAATAATGAAAAATAAAATTAAAACTTACTACACAGTGGGTTGTCTCCCACTCAGTACTTGGTTATAGTCTTAAGCTCGACGTTTGGACTTCTGGACTAGGAAGGTGGTCCATCAAACCAATGTGTTAATTAGGTATCCACATACTCTATGCTCGTCTCAAACCATGCACTAATGAAGCTTCTCACTACTTCTTCTGCTCTGATTCTCTGGTTGTCCATTTTTCCCTGGGCAATCGCCATTCTACTCTTTTCTTTTAATATTTGAATGCATCCCATCACCATGTTAAGCCTGGAATTTGGGGGCTCTGAAATATCATCAAAACTCTTGTAGATACTATCCCTCATCAAGTCTTGAGAAAGATAAACTCCATCAAGCTTCTCTTCCAATAACTTCTTTGTTACCTGCCTTTGCCTAAATGTTGTATGATGACTATCGATCGATGGCCCAGTGTTGCCGTCGGTCGATGCTAAACTGACTGCCCCAATTGATTGTTGTTGTCTTAAGAGGTTCCCTGATCCATTGGCAATTGCGAGTATGTCTGCTATATCTTCCTTGGATACATTAAGAAGTCTTCCATCCATTGCTCGTGCATATCCATCTGGGTCCCTCATAATTCCAAACTAATTTGGTTTGAGATAACCATAATCTTCATTGTATCCTACCTGGTTGTCGTCGATCAGTTATATTAAGTCACCGTCAATAGATGTTGCATTCAAGGTTGCATAGGGTCCTCTAAAATTTCCAACCTCCTCTACTGCAAGAGCACAATACTCGACTGCTTCTTCTTCAAAGTAGGAAGCATCATTGTAACATCCCGAGTTGTGATATGTGGAAAGGCTTAAGAGAATTGATTTGGCTACCTATGTCACCAAAGTTGACTTACCTTTTCCGTCACACATCCGTTTAGAACTCCATAGTTAAGCGTGCTTGAGCTGGAGTAGTGACCTATCGGGAAGTGATTCGCGATACCGTGCGAGTGAGGCCAAAACACAGGAAAAAGGTCGGGTGGTGATTGCAGAGTCAGTAAACAATGATTTCGAGCCTTGGAAAAATTAATGCACCAACCGTCGGACAGGGGTGGGGCCCACGAGCCCGATAGAGGGATGGGCGACTCACCGGTAGGGGCGGTTGGGGCGTTACAAGTGGTATCAGAGCTGGTTAGCCGTCTCAGTTCTGACCTGAGAGGCGTCTTGAGACCTGTCGTGGGGCGCAACGAGGACGTTGCGTTCTTTGAGAGGGGTGAATTGTAACATCCCGAGTTGTGATATGTTGAAAGGCTTAAGAGAATTGATTTGGCTACCTATGTCACCAAAGTTGACTTACCGGTTCCGTCACACATCCGTTTAGAACTGCAGAGTTAAGCGTGCTTGAGCTGGAGTAGTGAAAGGATGGGTGACCTATCGGGAAGTGATTCGCGATACCGTGCGAGTGAGGCCAAAACACGGGAAAAGGTCGGGTGGTGATTGCAGGGTCAGTAAACAATGATTTCGAGCCTTGGAAAAATTAACGCACCGACCGTCGGACAGGGGTGGGGCCCACAAGCCTGATAGAGGGATGGGTGACTCACCGGTAGGGGCGTTTGGGGCGTTACAAGTAATTGTAACATCCCGAGTTGTGATATGTGGAAAGGCTTAAGAGAATTGATTTGGCTACCTATGTCACCAAAGTTGACTTACCTTTTCCGTCACACATCCGTTTAGAACTCCAGGGTTAAGCGTGCTTATGCTGGAGTAGTGAAAGAATGGGTGACCTATCGGGAAGTGATTCGCGATACCGTGTGAGTGAGGCCAAAGCACGGGGAAATGTCATGTGGTGATTGCAGGGACAATATATCATGACTTTCGAGCCTCCCGGTTACCGCACCGACCGTCAGACAGGGGTGGGGCCCACGAGCCCGATAGAGGGCTGGGTGACTCACCGGTAGGGGCGGTTGGGGCGTTACAAGTGGTATCAGAGCTGGTTAGCCGTCTCGGTTCTGACCCGAGTGGCGTCTTGAGACCTGTCATGGGGCGCAACGAGGGCGTTGCGTTCTTTGAGAGGGGGTGAATTGTAACATCCCGAGTTGTGATATGTGGAAAGGCTTAAGAGAATTGATTTAGCTACCTATGTCACCAAAGTTGACTTACCTTTTCCGTCACACATCCGTTTAGAACTCCAGGGTTAAGCGTGCTTATGCTGGAGTAGTGAAAGGATGGGTGACCTATCGGGAAGTGATTCGCGATACCGTGTGAGTGAGGCCAAAGCACGGGGAAAGGTCATGTGGTGATTGCAGGGACAGTATATCATGACTTTCGAGCCTCCCGGTTAACGCACCGACCGTCGGAAAAGGGTGGGGCCCACGAGCCCGATAGAGGGATGGGTGAGTCACCGGTAGGGGCGGTTGGGGTGTTACAATCGTATTCTGGGTTATTTTTCTCTGGTGCCATCTCATGGTATTGCCATCTAATGTAGACTATGTCTTCTTGACTGTCTTTGTCGTTATGATATGTGGCATGACCGTCGACCAATGTCAGTGGTTGAGTATCGATCAATGCTGAAGGGTGGGTTTCATGCAGATTCTGGATGTACTTTCCGTCAACCGATACCAAGGGTTGGGTATCGATCGATGATGTGTCTGCAGGATCCCATCTTGATCATTATTTGAGAAGCATGTAGTAATCAAGCCTGAATCATCACCCAATTCTATCAGAGTACCCTTGTTCTTGACTTTAACAGGTTCATAAAAGTTGTTTGGATCAATCAAGGATAGATACAACATGTTTGTCATCATGTCGCAGATAGCTCCCACTGTGGCCATGAATGCTCTTCCAAAGAGTAAAGAAGAGTTCCAGTCAATCTTTATATCCATCACATGGAAGTCTATTGGGATTATGGCATTAAAAATCTGCACTGGGACATCTCTGGCTATCCCTCCTGAATTCACTTTGGAGCAATCTACAAAAGTGAATGAATCACTAGAACCCTCAATCTTCAGGCTTAGCTTCTCGGCCATAACTCTAGCCATGATGCTGACTACTGATCCAGTATTGCAGAGGGCATTGGGATACTCGTGGCCTTTGACAAAATATGGAATCACAAACATCTCAGAGTCACTTTTCTTCATGAGAATGGTCCTCTGCTTCAGCTTCTCTCTAAGGCCATTGAATATGTGCTCTATGTACTCTTCTATTTCCTTGGATTCTCTGAAAAAATATCCATAATCTATGAGTATAGTATGCTTCATTAAATTGAGTATGTTAAGGAATTTTAAAATATCTTTTGGCAAAGCCATTCATCTCTTTGTCAGTTGCTTTTCTGTGCAGATGTTTAGAAATCTTCTGCTTCCTTCTGGGGTGTCTTTCTGTTACCTTTTAAACTATCATAGGCTCAGGTTTATCATTGTTCTATTCTGGAGTCTCCTTACTCGGATGTCTGACAAACAAGCTTGCATTCAAACTCGGAAGACGACCTGGTTCTTCTGTTGGAGACCGTCGATCGATGTTGGATTCTCAATGTCCGATTGATGTTCGAAGACTCACACGAATCTACAGACTCTGAAGGTTATGTCGATCGATGCTCAGGTTTGGGTGTCGATCGACACTAGTACGAACTGCCAAAAGACATATCACTTTCTACTCGGAAATCTCCTTCTTAAAGCTGTTCTCTCTTCATGACTTGCCAAAAATCATCACCTATCAATTCACTGACGTGGTGTTTCTGACTAGCTTCACCTTTCTCCTTAATTAGGGTCTCATGTATCTGAATGGCCTCGCTTGTCTAGACCACTTGATTCTCCAATTTTTTGACATGAGTACTGAGGGTCTCAAACTTTGTGTTGAGGTTGATGTACAGAGCATCTATCTTTCCATTGAACTTCACTGTCATCTGCTGCTGCTTCTCCAATACTCTGCCAACCATAGCTTTTAACTTGCTTGGTGAACTCTGGTTGTAGTTTCTCATGTTGCCGCCATAGGAGTTTCTGTTGTAGCCATGGTTGCCATGTCTCTGGAAACCGTTTCCAGCAACAAAATTCACATCTTCTTCTTCTTTTTCCATGGCTTTTACTTCTTGCTTCCTAAGAAATTTTGAACACTTTCTAGCTTTGCTTTGACTTCATCTATCTGCTCCTTTCTCAAAGATGGAGCTGATTTCTTCCTCTCATAATCAGTGTTCTTGGAGATATTGCTAGAGGCCAAGTTCTCAATAACCGTTGTTGCTTCATTTGGACTCTTAATGCTGAAATTCTCTTCACTGGCTGTGTCTAAAGCCATATGGTACTGCAAATCAATACCTCTGAAGAAGGTGCTACGTAGCTACACCTCATTGAAACCGTGGTGTGGGAAGTCTCTCTGGTAGGACTTGAATCTTAACCATGAGCTTTTGAATGATTCTGCAGGTTCTTGTATGAATGTAGTGATTCTGATTCTCAAGTCCTCTGCTCACGCATCATCAAAGAAATTGCGCAGGAACGCATTCTTGATTTCTGTCCAGGATATCATAGATTATGGTGGTAGCTGCTTAAGCCAATGAAGCCTCTCCATCAAGTGAGTACTTGAAGAGCTTACAAAACAGATAATCCCCAGGGACTCCATTGGTTTTAATAGCATATACTATATCCTCAAACCGCTTTAGATGATCCATCAGATGCTCATGTCGAGATCCATGGTAGGGTGTTTGCGCAACAAGTGCGAAGAATGACAGTTTGATCTCAAAGTCGTTCCTTTGAAAAGCTGGGGGATGAATAGAGGATTTTTAGCATAGAATTGGTCTGGACGATTGTAGTCTGTCAGTGTTCGTTGAGCAGGTTGTGCATTAGCTTCAGGTCGAGCTACCGCAACGTCTGCTTTTATTTCATGTTCAAGGATGAGAGCCCCCTGATCATCAATTCCCTGACATGTTGCATTACGCAGATGACCCTCGAGGTTATACATGTCTCATCTCTCATCTCGGACCACAACTAAAGTCGCAACCATCTGAACTCGTGAACTACTGTTGATCGATGCCGTGTTGGTGCTGTCGATCGATGTTGGTCGTGAAGAAGCATCGAATGGCGGCTGAGTGCTATTGTCGATCGATGCTTGTCGTATCTATTTGTGGATAGAGCATTTGATTACAACTGGATCTGAGAAGATTAATTCCTTGTTCTTATTGCTTCTGGTACTGTTGGGCATGCACTTGAAAGACAAGAAAAAAAAATGTATTAGTAACTTGATGTAAAGAAAAAGCATAGACTAAACCCTAGAAAATAAATCTAATGGTGATCTTTGCTCCCGGGCAACGCGCCAAATTTGACAGCGTGCAGGTAAAGGTTTATTCTAATCTAGGCAATCTATCAAATTAACCCTACGAACTACTCTTGCCAAGAGAGGTCAAATTGCAGTACTTAGGGATCGAATCCACATTGAGCGAGGGCACACATTTGATTTCTATATTTCTTATGGTTAAGCTAGGCAAGCTATAAATAGAGAGTATAATTGTAAGATTATCAAAAAAACGGAAATTCTCTAGAATACTAAGTTGATTCAAATATGGAAAACGATAGATCTAGGATTTCAGGTAAGTGAATTATTGTGGATTGGATGAAGGGAATTGTTAGTATGCGAGGACAATAATGTTAACTATTCTAACCCCCTCTTGTCCCAACTCTCATATGTGGACAGAGGAGTAGACCGTCGATCAACGGCTAAGGCCGAGTGTCGATCGATGCTAATCAGACAGGAACTTTGTTCACTACGCTAATCAGACCAGCTGTCGCATGTATCTAATAACCTAGCTCAATGGAATCAATTCAGGCACAGAACCTACTCTCATAGTTGTCAATGTCCTACATTCATGTTTCTAATTAGCTACTCTAGAACACAAGCATTAAACACAATTCCAAAGATTGATATTTCTTCATCCTAGCCATTCTATTTTGGGGCTAATTCATTAATACCATTACGAACCCTAAATCTAACAAGTAAACTACTCATACATGATCATAGAAAACATGATAAACTGAATAATATAATGCATAGAATAAATAATGGGGTTCCATTACTAATCTCTGAATGATTTCAGATCTTCTCCCCTAAACTACTAAAAACTTAATGAAAGAAAACTAAAAGCTGTAAAATGTGGGCCTGTCGTGGTTGGTTGGTCGGGTGTCTGCCTAAACAATGGCAGAACCCTTAAAAACTAGGTCAAAACTAGTACAGGGGCATTCTCGTAACTTTTCTTGATTTGGGCTTGAAGTTAGCCAATACTCTGCGAGTGGGCTGTCGAACGACAGCAAGGATGCTCTGTCGATTGATGGTCATGCTTGACTTTGACTCGTAATTAGCTGAAAGTGAACCAATACTAGATTTCTCCTTTGAATACTCTAACAAGCTCCGTTATCTTCATAGTGCTCCAAAATGTACCTTGACATGTAAAGACTATAAAACACATTCGCGATACACATACTAGACTCCAAGGGTCCAAATGATGGTCTAAAATTGGTAAATAACAAGGTATATCACATGTTTATGGAAGGAGGTGAAGTAGTATTTGTAACTCGCCTGGTGTTTGGGTTGTGCTCCTCCTTCTTTTGGCTAGTTTTTTCTTTTGCCCAAGAATTCCATTGAGGAATTTTCCCTCAGAAGGTAATTAACTCCCATATCTACTGAGATGTTCGTGTTTGTTCTAAGACTATGGTCATTGTTTCTTTCTATGAACAATTTCTATGGAATTTGCTGAGTAATTTAAAGGTGCTCTCTTCACCCAGATTTTTAGCTGATTTAGTATTAAACTATTGCTATATTCTATAAACCAGGAAGAAAGGGTGTATTTGGGTTAAAGATTTGGTATGCAGGTAGTTTTCCCAGGAATTCTTCTTTTGACTCTTGTTTTTGGAATTCGTCGAGGTCGTAAACCAGAAATAAATGTGTTATTTTCCACTTGAGGACGTGGAACCAGTAGGAACTCATTGTTAGTCCCAGCTTTGAATTCTGCTACAACTGTTAGCACGGTGTTATTCTCCCTTAGAGAAGTCTTCTGGTTCCCAGCTGCATAGGCTTTAGATCTTCTGAGAATAAGTCGTTTCTTGCCCCCAGGCGGCTGGGGTTGAGAGATTTTGCAGGAAGACATGTGTCTCTTCCGCCTCTCACATCGTCACGTAGTTTGAAACTGACCCTCCTTATAGCGGCAAACTGTTAGGGTATTTTTATGTACAAGCGATTCGTGCTCAGCTCTACAAAATGATAGGAGGAAGGAGATGACTCGTTTTCTTGATTTCTCATGCTCTAGTTTTTTGGTAAACTAGAAGATTGTTTTTAGTATACTACCATATGGGTGGCCAGTATACATTATTATTTGTCTTGATATAAGCAGGATAGATAGATCGTATGGTAGGAGGTGCCATTCTATAGTGATGACCATATGGTCTTCCTGCTTCAGGTGATGGTTCCTGAGCCTAGAGGTGCTGTCTGGATGTTTAGGCGAGGAACCATGAAAAGGTGTTTTTATTTATAGTAGCATCCTTCAGTGGTGGGGGATTGCCTACGTACTCATCAGTGGGGGATCACATAGACTAAGTGAGCGTGTAGCCTTGTTGGCATCTGACCTTATGAGCATGTGGCTCAATAATTAATAGGAGTCATCTAGTCTAGAGGGCACATGGCTAGACCAGATGATAGACTAGTCGATATGTTTCAGTGAGCATGATGTATTTCTGCTTGTAGGAAGGAGGTCGTGTCCTGAGCCATCATGTAGACTTGTAGATATGAAAAGTGAGTAGATAGACCTTAGTCTGGTTGGAAGTAATCACAGAGATCAGCATATCATAGTCTTGTCAATGAAGATAGTCTTCTAGATATATTCATGCATTGGTGCTGTCGAATTTGAGGTCTTATTTAGGTGAATGAATAGCACGAGTTAAGATATCTTTCTTAAGGTTAGGACCCCCTATTTGTAGCAGAATTGTGCCTCTCTTGAGATTTGGAAATATTTACTATAGCCATCGACTATAGCCATCGACAGTAGAATATTTCCATTTATCTTTAAGATAGCCATATCTATTAGAATACTTCTATTTTCATTCAGAATTAAGAAGATTCAACAATATCGTAAGATATGTGAATGTTTATCTTTATGTGAAATTTTTCCACATTTAACCCGAGGCAGGAAGAAAATCTGATCCAGAACTTGGAAGCTAAAGATCGGCATTCTGCTCTAACATGCAATTCTTGCTCCTTAATTATTTTTCTCCAACAGTCGCCATATGCGGTGTGATAATAATTTTCCTAGATGTTAGGTACCTGATGAGTTTGTAACTCACGCTATTTTCGAATGACCACCATCACTTCAAGCATGAGCTTTAGCAAGAACACCGTCTCATCCGATTATTTTTTCCGTCCCCAGCATATACACTAACGTGGGTTATCTTTTTTGTCGAAAGAATTATATTAAGCATTTGGAGATGGACAGAGACCCTTATCCATGGATAATTTGGTATCTCTGGAAATCAAGAAATGATAAACTATTTAGAGGGATTGATAGAGACCCGCTTGAGTTGATAATATATGTAGAAGGAGAATGCCAAGCATGGTTCAGAGCAAATGAACCAACTATTTTTTCAACCCGAATACAACTTACAACATCTCAAGTTTTAAGCTTAGAGAATATATGTTTGATATATGGTACCTGGAACTCTACATCTATCTTTAGTGGATGTGGATGAATGCCGAAATACAACATGGATGGACACAGATTATGGGTATAAGAAACAAAAGATGAAGAGAATCCGCATTGCATACAGAGTTAGAAGCGCTAAGCTCGGCAATAGAAAGTATGTTGCATCATTTGACATGTCAGCACTTTGGGACAGACCGCAAACACTTAAAAGCTATGTTAGGCGAACCTTAGGTGTGGCCAAATTTCTCGACAGAGTTGAAGGAGATACAAGAACTAAAGAGAAGATTTCACGATTTCAGGATATGCTATACTCCTCGGGGACAAAATTGGAAATGCTGATCACTTAGCTAGAACCGCTCGATCGCTTCATAGGCCTCTTTGTTTTTTGTTGTTCTATACCGGTGTGATTATCCAGATGACCTCACCTTGAGTAATAGAATGACTTTTTGTCGTCAATAAAGATCTATTATGACTGTTTACGACTTCACGTTCTGACTTCATGTTGCTCTTCTCAAGTGTAACGACAATGGAGATGTGAATCCCTCTTCAAAGCTACTTGATATTGACCAAGTGAAAACGCAGCTTAACTCTTCACCTCCTCTCTCTTCAACTTATAAAAACCCAATACCTCCTCTTTCTCGGTCGCTCAGAATCATTAAAGTTTTCACAGTCTCTCAAATTCTGAAAATATCTTATTTACCCAATTCGAAATAACTATTCTCATTATCTCTTCCACAATCTCAATATCCCCTTCCCTTTCCCTTACATCTTTACCATTTTTTGTATTTTTATTTAAATAATTATAGAATAACAGTTAATGATTTTATTACTAAGGACTCAAAGGAATGAGACGTCGCAATGCTTGAGAACTTTGTACCTCAAGAAGATTTATCATAGATAGAAGCTTAGCCATAAGCCGATCATTACATCGTGACACTTATTGCAGGAGTTTTACGAAGAGTGGTATGTATATTGTTAAGCCATGATATTGGGTGGCAAGACATATACTGAAGGCTGAAGAAGAATTTGTTCGCACAGAACCAAGTATGACGAAACTCCAAGCCTTTGCTTGGTAGTCAAATGCTCCTCAAAAAATTTGTCATCTTATATGGAAGTTAATCACATAACATGTAGATGTCATAAGTAATTTTAATCGTCGCCATATGTGATGTGATAATATTTTTCCTAGATGTAGGGAACCTGATGAGTTTGTAACTCACATTATCCTCGAATGCCCATCAGCACTTCAATAATGGGCTTTAGCAGAAACACCGTCTCATCCTAATATTTTTCCCGTCTCCAGCATATACACTAACATGGATTATCGTTTTCGATGAAGATAATATTGAGCATCCGGAGATGGACATAGACACTTATCCATGGATAATCTGGCATCTCTGGAAATCAAGAAATGATAAACTATTTAGATGGATTGATAGAGACCTGCTTGAGATTATAAGATATGCAGAAGGAGAATGCCAAGCATGGTTCACGGAAAATGAACCAACTACTGTTTTGACCTGAAGACCAGTAGCAACATCTCAAGTCTCACGCTTAAATAGTATATGTTTGATAGATGGTTCTTTGACCTCTACTTCTATCTTTAGTGGATATGGATGGATGTGGAAAGACAACGATGAACAGACACAACTTATGGGTATGAGAAACCAAAGAAGAAGATAATCCACATTGCATACAAAGTTGGAAGCACTATGCTGGAAAATGGAAAACATGTTGCGTCATTCGACATGTCAGAACTTTAGGACGGACTGGAAAGACTTAATAGTGATGTTCGGGTAACCTCAGACATGGCCAAATTTCTCGACAGAATTGAAGGAGATACAAGAACTGAAGAGAAGAATTCAAGATTTCAGGATATGCTATACTCCTCAGAGATAAAAAGGAACTGCTGATCACTTAGCTAGAACCGCTCGATATTTTCATAGGCCTCATTGTTTTGTTGTTGTTCTATTCCGGTATGGGTAACCAGACCACTTCTAGCTTGAAATAATAGAATGGTCTTTTGTCGAAAAAAAATTTCTATTGTGACTGTCAACAACTTTGGCGATGAGAACACCTCTTCAAAATCCTTGATATTGTCCAAGTACAAACGCAGCTTAATTCCACCCCCCCCCTCTCTTCAACCTATAAAAACAGATACCTCCTCTTTCTTTGTCGCTCAGAATCATTAAAGTTTCCACAGTTTCTCAAATTCTAGGAATTATCTTATTTACCCCAATCAGAAAAAACTATTCTCATTATCCCCTCCATAATCTCACGCTATCTTCGAATGCCCACCAGCACTTCAAACATAAGCTTTAGAAGCAATACCGTCTCTTCTGGATATTTTTCCAGACTCCAGCATATACACTAACATGGATTATTTTTTTTGGCGGAAGAACATTATTGAGGATCCGGAGAGGACATAGACATTTATCCATGGATAATTTTGTATCTCTGAAAATCTATAAATGGTAAACTATTTAGAGGGATTGATAGACACCCGCTTGAGCTAATAAGATATGTAGAAGGAGAATGTCAAGCATGTTTCACGGAAAATGAACTGTTGTTTTGACCCAAACACCAGTAGCAACATCTCAAGTCTTATGCTTAGAGAGAATATGTTTGATAGATGGTTCTTAGACCACTACATAAATATTTAGTGGATGTGGAAAGACAAAAAAATGGGCAGACACAATTTATGGGTTTAAGAAACAAAAGACGAAGAGAATCCACATTGCATACAAAATTGGAAGCGCTACACTGGACAATGGAAATCATGTTGCATCAATCGACATGTCAGCACTTTGGGACGAACTGCAACGAATTAATAGCGATGTTAGGGGAACCTCAGGCATGACCAAATTTCTCGACATAATTGAAGGAGATACAAGAACTAAAGAGAAGTTTTCAAGATTTCAGGATATGTTATACTCCTCGAGAACAAAATGGCACTGCTGATCACTTAGCTAGAACCTCTTGATCTTTTCAAATGCCTCTTTCTTTTGTTGATTGTTTTATTCCGGTTTGGGTAACCAGACCACCCCAAGCTTGATAATAGAATGGTCCTTTTTCGTTAAAAAATATATTATGACTGTCAACCACTTCTAGTTCTGACTGCATGTTGCTCTTCTCCGGTATAAAGGCAACAGCGATGAGAGTCCCTCTTCAAAGCTCCTTGATATTGAGCAAGTGAAAACGTAGCTTAACTCTCCACATCCTTTCTCCTCAAACTATAAAAACCCAATACCCCCTCTTCCCTTGTTGCTTAGAATCACTAAAGTTTTCACAGTCTCTCAAATTTTGAGAATTATCTTATTTACCCAATTAGAAAAAAACTATTACCATTATCACGTGCATAATCTCACTATCCCCTTCCCTTTTCCCTTACATCTTTACCATTTTTTTAATTTTCTTTTATTTTAATAATTATATATGTAGGTTTAATCTCCTTTCTTTCTCTTCGCGGATCTCACCTACTTCTTATTTTTTGTTCCGGCCAGTCCCACCTCCTTGTTCTATTTATTTCTACGATTTTTTTTCAGTTCCTTTTATTTCATTTTTGGAAATAATTTAAAAAAAAAATTATTGATGACCAATATGTTAAAAAGTCATGAGAACAATTTTTTTTTGCATCCAGATTTCCCATTTTCTATTTGCAATCTTATAAATAATAAAATATAAAATATAAAAATATATTTTGATCACAAATTAATTTTAAAAATAAATTTGTTAAAGTATTTATATACATTATTTTTCCTAATTTAAAATTATTTAGCTCATTTACTTAAATAAAAAGCTTGAAATTTAAAGTAATGTATTCCATTTATTTTTCTGTTGAATATTTATAATTAAATTAAAACTTTATAAAATAATATTCTCTTTGTTTTGGTATTTTTTTCTTGTTACCTAAAATGTCACTTTGAAAATTAAATTCTTATACTTTAGGTTCTTATAATATTTACTTTTTATAAAAGGGCCCTAAATATTTTTTTATCTGTGCAAGAAAGGGTCTTCATAATTTTGGTTATGCAATAGGCCTACATTTGGTTTGAGACGAGCGAGTGAAGAATAAAATATGAAATTTTAAAAACAAAATTCGTAGGGGTACATGAATAATAACCAAGTCTTCATAGAGACGAATGTAAGAGTAACCTCATCAAATGTAAACAAAAATATTCAAATCATTTTAAAAAGTTCAGAACTTATAATATAAAAACCTAACAGAAGACTTGTCTTTCGAGAAGAGATCTGATATTCTGTTTATCATAAAACATCTCTATTTTATGAATAAACCTTTGATTTATGTTCATTCTTCTCTGTTAGAAGAGGAATATACAACAATGACGTTTATGAAAGTTTACAGTCTGCAAGATAACTACATTGAGTCCATATATATAATGAAGTTCCCATTTTAAAAATAAGATTTTATCTTCTTACACTATTGATATTTAAAACCATTTAAAGGTTCAACAAAATTTTGTGTCGGTCTAAAATACCTTTTTGGTTTGATTGGTGTTGTTAATTTGCTTCGTTCTGTCAATATCATGCTACAAATTCAAATAAACGATAAATAAGGAAATTATCATTCGACAATCAAAACTTAATTGAGAGATAGATTTTGACACATGCTTTGAAAGCGTGGGAGTTTCAGATTATAAACAAATTTTAATATGAATTTGTATTTTGAGTTTGTTATACATTATTATGTTACAAAACTGTAATATATCAAAGCAGACATTTGGTTTTAAATTATATAATTTATGAATTAGAATATTGGAGATATTGTACGTACATTACTATGAAACTCTCTCTTATGTCTAAGCATTTTATTTGGTTCCAAAAACCGACCCCAAAAATAAAGGTTTGATTTGGATCTAGGGCAAAGAACATGTTGGGTATGTTTTAGACATGTGGTCTTGGTTCAAGTCCATATCCTACCCGAGTCCCGATCGGATACCCTGAGTACGCGAAATATTTTGTGTATATTAGGTATATTTGAGTATTTCGAACATATTTTTGGTATTAAAATGTTTTTTTAGTTTTACGTTCAAGATTTTGGTTATAGTTTTGTGTTTCAGGCAAAATTTCAAATTTCTTAAAATATATTTTCGGTATTTGGAACAAACTTTGGGTATTTTTTGGTTCCTTATATCAGATTTCGGGTAAAATTTTGGGTCTTTTCGGGTAATATGATACTCCACGGTATTTGTGTGGACTTTTTGGCATTTTTGGGTTTTGAGTATTTTCTCGAGTTTTTGGGTACTTCGAATCTTTTACAGGTCCTAAATATCCGAACCGGCCCAGGTCCGCTATGTACCCAAAAATTACATGTATTTTTAAAAATATTTGAATATGGATCCGAACCAACCGAGAACCGAAAGGAACAGACTGAACTCAGACCGGAAATTTTCAGATATGTAGTTGAGTTCAAATATTTAGGACTCAGAGGACCTGGACCTGGTAAACCTACTCTTATCCGATCCAAAGACCCAAATGCACATTCCTCCACTCACTTATTCCAATTTATGTGCATTTTGTAAAAGTTACGTTTGTTCAGTTAGCGAGACTTAAGATTCATTTGGCAGGTTTTGAGCTAATTTAATAGTATATATTTACAGGGGCTTTAAAATTTTAAAACTTAGCTTAAATAACAAGTTTTATTATCGATAGTTTTTTAAAAAATTAATTTGAACTAAAATAAATAATTTTGTTTTACAAATGATTTGCTAAAGTGTTTTTATCAAATTTGAATTTTTAAATATTTGGAATTATATAATAGAAGATTACATGGTATAATATTTGTATGATATATGCTCTCATTTTAATAATTGATATCTAAATATTATAGATCTATAATTGAGTATAAGATATGGTGTATAACGTTATTGTAGCGTTGAATGATAATAAAATTAGAGAAGTGTATCACATAGGATAAGTAATAATATGATTCATTTAAATATAAATTTTTGTATGGTTAGAATAGTTAATGGTAGGATAAAAAGTTTAAGAGTTATATATGGATGCAACAACCTTTTTATAATACATTTTTTAAATAATTTTCATGTAATAGTATAGATTTTCAAAATCGTATCTATAATATATTCTTACATATTATTAAAATATATTTAGAATATATTATTAAACAAAAGTACGCAAAAATAGCTTCCTTTAAAAACAAACTGAAATTATTAAAAGTATTTGTTTGTACCGAGTTCGGTCAGGTCGGATATGGGAAGACTAGAACTTGTCAGAGGGTCAAGTAAAGGCGTTCGTTTGATTAATGAGTGACAATATGATTATCAACTGGAAAGGTACCGAGAAGACAAAGCGTTATTGAGGATTTAAAATGGAAAGATGTAAGCTAAGTGGATAAGTTGATAAGTACCCTAGCTAGTTGCCTCCTCCCCTTTTCTTCTGCCTCTCCTCTCTTTTATAGAGCTCTCCCATTATTTGACCTAGTTCTGGTTCGAGCTAGCTGGGCTTTTGCAACAGGCCCGTTTAATGGCCCGGTTTGTATAATTCTCCAAACGTTTTCTGTTGGTTGCGCGCTATCCGTCCCGATGCCGTCTGAGCTCGGCCCAATTCTTCTGAACCGAGCCGGATCGCATCTTTTACTGAATTGACCGGAGCCCACCCGAACCAGCCTATAAACGGGCTGAATGTACTCTTTCATGGGCCTTATGGTGGTGAAACCTACCACCTACAGTAAGTCCCCCCAGTCCGTGATGACTCGAGCGATGAATCAACGCGGATTTTGTTTGTCAGGTCCATGAAACGATTCATTTTGCTGTTGGCCTGGTTTGTAAGCTCGTTATTTGGATTCGAGCATGCCTTTAGATACCGCAATGTTCCTAGCTCGTCATTCCGGGGAATCGCAGGAATGTGAATGGTTGCGAGTGAATGGGTGGGTTCGGAAGCTGAGGGCCCATTAGATTGGAAGATGAATAGACGCAGGTTAAATTAAGGCCCATCTAGGCTTTAATAGACCTAATAATGACTCCTGGGAGTCGTGCCTCTTTGTTTCTATATAAGCTTCTTCCTTCTTCATCCTCCTCACTTATTCATTACTGCAGGTAGTCTCTCTCTCTTCTCTCTGCTTTCTCTCTCTATTTTTTAGAATATATAGTGTCGATATATATGTACCATGTGTCCGAGGGGAAGACTGACTCGTGAGGAGAAAGGAAAGCGCGTCGCAGCGTCGCCTAGTCCGGCGAGAGATGAGACGACCGGTGAACTGTTGGAGGATTGCGATCTAACGGTTTGAGATTCGCTGATGGATACGGCCGGGCTTGATTTGTCAGAGAGGCTTTTAGTCGTCGATGCAGTAAGGCAGTTTAGGGGAGATGATGACGGAAACGCTGCTGCTGAGATGATGAACGATCCCATGATATCGCGACCTAGGTCACCACCTCCCAGTCGTAGACGGGTGAACCGAGGCCTTGCTCGGTCTGAGCGAGCTAGCGCCAGGTCAATGGAAGAAGACAATCTCCCTTTGGTTCCGACTACTTACGCGGGTATGGGAGTATTCGAGAGGGGATTGATATTACCTCAAGAATCACTTTACCCTGCTGAAGTAGAAGGACAGTCGTGGGGAAATGTACAGAGATCGTGTGTGACTGTTAAGACGGTGGAGTCGTTGCTCGTAGCTTGTAATGCAGTGGGCGTTACTTATGTTATCCCGATGGAAGATCAGCGCCCCTGGTCTCCTTCGATCGGGTATCAATGCGTTTATCAGTCCTACTTCGAGGATGACACCAGACTGTGGTTTCCTCTTCCTCGATTAGTGACATCATACGCCTCGCGTCGAGAGCTCGCGTTAAGTCAAATGGTGAACGGGTCGTATCGCACCATGGTCGCATTGATGGTGATGGCGGCTGAAATTGGGATTAGTTTGTGCGTCTACGCGTTCGAACAACTGACAACGATTTCGCGTCTTGAGCATGGTCTTTGGTCAGTGATGATGAGGAAAAATTATAACATCATAACCGGCCACCTGATAAAGACCAATAATTTGCAATGGTTTTACTTCTTTGTCAAGTCCGACCAGTTCGCTTTCGTGGATCCTCCTGACGATGAGTATAGGAGTTATTGGAACAGTGATGCTGGTAGTTAGCTCGTCTTGACCATTGTTATTCCGCATCTGATCTAATCGTTTTCTCTCTTTTTTTGTTCAGTTTCGCACCCCAACTTCTACCTGACCGACGCCTCTGTCCCACCGTCGTTTCTCTCCAAAGCTCGAGCTCTGGTCGAATTAGGTCATCACAAGTGGCCAGACATTAGCGAGGAGAGGATTCAACGAGCCATAGATCGTATCAGTCGAGGTAAGGAAAGTTACACTTGGTCTCTCGTTCATTCTTCATGCAATATTTCGCTTAAGTTGTTTCGTGGACAGGTGACTGGGATTCAGAATTTCGGTATCAAGCCAGCCCAGGAAAAAAGAGATCGAACCTTTTTACTCCTGCCGAACAGCGAGCAATCAATAGGTCACGGAAGATGAAGGAGATGGTCGATCTTTCTGCTGTCATTGAGTCTTCCAACCCGAGGGGACTCATGAACATGATTGACGGATTCAATCTAGATGGAGCTGAGCCGATTCCTGACCAACCGGCTCTTGTGAGTGAGGGTAGGAAAAGAGTTCATTCGGATACCTTTAGGGAGCAGCCCAGTGGGTCTCACGCTTCGGGAGGATCTACTTTCGAAGATGACACTGGGAATAAGCGATTGAGAGTATCTACTGAGGCCCACTCCGACTCGGGAACTAGGGGGTACCGTGGCACGGGAATGAGTTGGAAGAAGGGAAAACTCATCTGGATCTTGCCAATGTTGAGGTTGGTGCAGACTCGGTGACGCAGTTGGCTGTCGTTCTTGTTGAACCGGTTGCAGAAGGGGGCGCGGCTCTTAAGGTTTTGAAGGGAAGGAAAAAGAGTAAGAAGAAGAAGGATGTCGGTCCGAAGTCCAGCGCACGGCATATCGATCCTGAACCTGTATTTCCTGATACCGGATTAGGATCCGAGATTTCGCCTACTGAGCCGGGGTCTGGGCAGCCATCTGTTGAGGAAACCGTTTGTCAAGACCAAGGTGCGGAGGCCTCTCAAGTGCGGGCCGAAGGGACGATAACTCGGACGATCAGAACGCCTTTCTCGGATAAAATGAAGTTCTTATACAGTGGTAGTTCGCCACTTGTCAACAACGGCCTCAAATGCGCTGAGCTCACCCGTCAAATAAAGGGAGGACCGAAGGGGCTTCCTCCAGTGGACCATCTGTTCTTCCGGGACGCTTATATAGATGCGGCTTGTAACTTGAAGATGGTATGTATCTCAGATTACTACGTCACCTGTTTA
>CAJHQP010007280.1:0-33121 GCA_905132765.1 Moricandia arvensis
TTCCGCAACCTTTGTGCGACCCTTCAATCCATCAGTTCTCCTTCCGGAGTTCATATCCATCCTTACGATCGAGTGATCCTTATTTAGGGCGTATCACCATCGGTTACTCTCGTCGAGCAAGGAAAACGAGGAGATCTTTCGCGTGGTGGCTCTCAGAGAAGAAGGAAAACGGTGTCCTCTCCATCGGTTACTCTCGTCGACCAAGGAAACCGACGAGATCGCGTGGTGGCTCTCGGAGACAATGGAAGACGGTGGCTGTTCCTGCGCAGTGGAACCGGAAACTAAAGATGAGTACATATGTTTATATGTTTCAATTATGCAAGTTTCAATTATGCATGTCTTAGATTGTGAATCTTAAGAAGTTTAATATCTGATTTGTTTTGTGTTCGTCAGGTTGTGCTTTTTCATCGTGTGATTGTGCTCTTCATCGTCTGATGATCCATTTTCGTCTGACAAAACCTCCCATGCTTGTTCATAGAGGTAATTTCTTTCTCTGGATCTTTTGAATAGGATAAAACTTTAAATTTTGCTCTGTTGAATTACTAGTATAAAGTATTGATTCTATTTGTCTGTGGTTAGTGATTTAAGTTGCGATAGTTGTTGATATCTATTCACGGAAATACACTCAATTTGAATTGGATAAAGCTTTGTTTGTGATTAATTAACCAGTTGTTGTTTGATATTCTTGCTTGATAGTAATTGAATCGTAGGTTAGAGTTAGGTTTTGTAATAAATAGATGTTTAGGTGGTTAGTGTGAAATTGTCTTAAGTAATAAATGGTTTTTATGGTTGGATACAATTGAATGGTTGGTTGTGTGATGAATGTGGTAGAAATATGTCAACTCGGTTTGGTTGGTTGTGTGATGAATGTGCTATCTTTCTCATTAAACTATATAAAATATGTCCTTCCCCTCTTTCAAACCGTGTCCTTCCCCTCTTTCAAACCGTGTTTAACATATCCTCAGCTTTTTCCTTCCCCTCTTTCTGTCTTTGTTGAGATTGATTCGGATATGTCTTCTTATCCATCTACCCACACTTCTAAATTTGTTGAACTACTTAATAGTCAACAAAGTATTTCTTTTGGTAACTATGAAGATAGTACACTATCTTCATCACAATATCAGTCTATAGGTAGTCTAGGAACCGATCATGGTGGAGAAACTGCAACAGATCGTAGAGAACGAAGGAAGTGGACACCCTCAGATGACATTGTCCTCATCAGCTCGTGGTTAAACACGAGCAAAGATCCAGTAGTCAGCAACGAGCAAAGATCAGGCGCTTTTTGGACAAGAATAGCAGCCTACTTTGCAGCAAGTAATCATGTTGCTGGCTGCGAACAAAGAGAGGCTAGTCATTGCAAGCAACGCTGGCACAAGATCAATGATCTTGTTTGCAAGTTTTGTGGAGCCTATGAAGCTGCAACACGAGGGAAGAGTAGCGGTCAAAATGAGAATGATGTCCTCAAGCTTGCTCATCAAATATTCTACACTAACCATAAGAAGAAATTTACCCTTGAACACGCTTGGAAGGAACTGCGAAACGACCAGAAGTGGTGTGAGATTGCTACTGCTAAAAATGATGGTAGCTCTAGAAAAAGGAAGTGTGAAGATGGTGCAGATTCAGCAAGCTCTGAAGCAACTGATAGCATCCGTCCACCGGGTGTTAAGGCCGCAAAGGCAAGTGGCAAGAAGCCGGTGAAAGAGGAGAATGCACTGAAAGAGTTTCAGACGATGTGGTCCATTAAACAACAAGATTTAGAAATGAAAGAAAGATTGACTAAGATGAGTCTACTTGACAGTCTTATTGCCAAAAAGGAACCTCTAGCTGAGTATGAAGAAGCCCTCAAAAAGAAGCTTATTAGTGACTTGTTGTCTAATTAGTTAGTTCTTGTTTCTGTTTGAAGCTTCAATGCCTCTTTCTTGTTTCTAGTTACTCGGCTAAATGTAGTTCTAGGTTTCTGTTTGTGTAATGTATCTCTCTTTGAACCATGTATCTCTGTTTAAATGCCTAAATGTTGTTGTTATGTTTTTATTTGTGTAATGTATCTCTGTTTAAATGCCTAAATGTTGTTCTTATGTTTATGTTTGTGTAATGCATCTCTGTTTCTTGTTCTTCTTTATGTAGTTGAACGTGTTCTGATGCTAAATTGTACCATGTATTGTATTGCAGGTCTTGTCTTCTTGTAGCACGTGAATGGAGCTTTTGGGAGAGAAGTACTTGGTCTTGTCTTCTTGTATCACGAGAGACATGGCCTTTTGGGATTGTGTACGTTGTATGTGTGTGTTGTATGTGTCACGAGAAAATGTGTCTCTTGTATTTTTGTGAGAGTATATGCTGTATGTTTCACGAGACAAGGTGTGTTTTGTATTTTTGTATCACGAGAGACATTGTCTTGTATAATATAGTGTTCACGAGATTGTTTTATTTTGCATCATATACACTTATAAAAGAATTCTCTAACCTTATGGTCACCATTCTCACAAGCTCGTCAAAAAAGAACTTCTTCTTCTCTCTATTCTGTTTTTAAAAGAATTTCTTAAAGTCATGGCAGCTTCTTCTAGTAACAATTTTGAGGGATCATTTGATGAAACTTTTGATCAATACTTTGATCAACAATTTGATCAAACATTTGAGAATTTGATCATTGAAGAAGACGAAAGGAAGACAAGGAAAAAAAGAGTTTTTATTGAAAGAAACCGTGAAGAAGGCCATCTCCGGTTATGGAATGATTATTTCAATGACACTCCTACGTATCCTGAAAATCTATTCCGACGACGCTTTAGAATGAACAAACCATTGTTCATGTATATTGTTGAACGTCTCTCCAATGAAGTTCAATTCTTTCGCCAGAAGAGAGACGGTATCGGAAGGCTTGGTCTCTCTACACTTCAAAAGTGTACAGCAGCTATTCGTGTGTTGGCATATGGTTCTGCGTTTGATGCGGTCGACGAATACCTCAGGCTTGGTGCAACCACTACTCGTTTATGTGTGGAAAATTTTGTGGAAGCCATAATAAATTTGTTCGGCGATGAGTACCTAAGAAGACCAACACCGGATGATCTTGAACGTCTACTTCATATTGGAGAGCTTCGTGGATTTCCCGGGATGATAGGAAGCATCGATTGTATGCATTGGGAGTGGAAGAATTGTCCCACCGCTTGGAAAGGACAATATTCTCGTGGTTCGGGAAAACCCACAATCGTTTTAGAGGCGGTTGCTTCATATGATCTCTGGATATGGCATGCGTTTTTTGGACCTCCAGGTACCTTAAACGATATTAATGTTCTTGATCGCTCACCTGTTT
Organism: Moricandia arvensis; assembly: GCA_905132765.1. Classification (NCBI taxonomy): domain Eukaryota; kingdom Viridiplantae; phylum Streptophyta; class Magnoliopsida; order Brassicales; family Brassicaceae; genus Moricandia; species Moricandia arvensis. Next base: position 3,305 of record CAJHQP010007280.1, read on the forward strand.
TTGATGACATAATAAATGGTGAAGCTCCGCAAGTGAATTTCTCGGTCAATGGAAGAGAGTATCATATGGCTTACTATCTCACCGATGGTATTTATCCAAAATGGGCAACTTTTATCCAATCTATTCCAATCCCACAAGGGCCGAAAGCAGTTTTATTTGCTCAACGTCAAGAAGCTGCCCGAAAAGACGTGGAGCGTGCTTTCGGAGTCTTGCAAGCTCGATTTGCCATTGTTAAAAATCCAGCACTTTCTTGGGATAAAGTCAAGATTGGGAAAATAATGAGAGCATGTATCATACTCCATAATATGATAGTAGAAAACGAACGAGATGAGTACACTCAATTTGATGTTTCAGATTTCCAACAAGGAGAAGACAGCGGAAATTCACATGTCGATTTCACCTATTCTACAGATATCCCTACAAATATCGCCAATCAGATGGGTGTTCGTACAAGAATTCGTGATAGACAAGCACACGAACAACTGAAAGGTGATTTGGTTGAAAATATATGGCGTAAATTTGGACGTGATCAAGACAACAACTGAGCTTCGATATCTCATTTCGCAAATTTTATCGTTTATTTTAGTAATATGTTTTTTATGTTTCTATGTTTTTATTTCAAAATCTACGTTTAAAATATTATGTTTAACTTTGTTTTATTTAATAAATAAATTTAATATTTACTTAAAATTTTATGCTTAAATTAAATTTAATATTTTTTTATTATTAAGAACCTTTATTAAGAGACTACCAATAAACTGTTATAATTAACTGTATCTTAACAAAGTTTCTTATCTCATTTTTATCAATTAAAAATTGACTAAGAACCCTTAAAGGGGTTATACCAATAAACCTGCTCTTACGTGTACTAATACAGCAGTACACTATTGATAAAATGGCATTGAGCTTCTAGAAGGCAGCTGATCTTATCACTTGCCAGCTGTCTCTAAGGAATAAAGAATAACACGTGAGGGACATCCCATGTGCTCCTAACGGCCTCGTCACGTGCGTGTGGCTGAGGTTGGGAGTTCTATTTATAGCTTATTCTGAGTAGAGAGAGAGGTATCTAGAGTTTAGATCAATCAAGTGTTAAAGGGGGAGGTGAGAGTACTCCATTATAAACCTCTCAAGGTTCTTGAGTGCTTGTAAACACAGATCTATATCTAATATAATCGTTATATCATCTTTGCATTTGCCTTGTTACCCTGTTTTGATCCGAGAAGGTACTTTACTCATAACATAAAGTAGGATGGCATGAAATATCAACAACCAAAGAAAAAAAAAACATAATTAATGATAGCTAATAATAAGGGACGTATATGCCTTTGGCTTTGAGGTCAAGGAGTAACTTGTGAAACTTTTTGGCGCATTCATCTCGTTCTTCAATCATGCGAATTAATCTGTCCGAATTAGGTTTCCCCCCGATTCTCTTCACAGGTTTCGTTGTCTTTTTGCCCACATCATTGATTGCAATCTTCATGGAGCTTAGATCAAAGCAATCTTCCTTCCTCTTACTCTTCCTTTCCGGTTTCATCTCTCTAGGCGACGATGGATCGATTCTCTCTTCTTTCCGTCGACTCTTAACCAGAGGGTTTACAAGCATCATATGCGTATATATAGGTATATCGACAAGTAGGTTTGTTGTGGCTTTAAAAAGGAAAAGTCGGTGGCCCAATAATAATTAATACGTATTCAGTCGGTGATATGTTTGATCAAATTAAACTATAACATTATGAAATTAACTTTAGAGAGAGAGAGACATTCATTCATTAAGTGATGCTACCCTTCTTTCTGCAGCCGCCATTGCTCTCCTCACTTCCTCCTAACAAATAGACAGACTCCTTATTAATGGATCATATTTTCATACATTTTGAGGTTTGTGAAGCTCCCCACTTTAGAGATGGGTTTCTTCATTTCTTTTGCTCTTGCCTTCTTCTTGCCGTCTTATAACAAAGCCAAGTTATGAGCCGAATAGAAACAAATCCGTGACGAAGGCCCAACAAAGGCCCACAGGAAACCAGCTAGTTTGTGGTGTTGCTGCTGGTGTCTGGTCTATCAGTTGCTCTCTTCTTCCACAATTTTCCGTGATGGGATTTTATAGCTGTAACGCAGTCTTGAACTCCGGCTTCCCCTTTTTAATCGGAAGCCATAAACTTGAGCATAGTCGAAGAGGAAGCCCATTCTTTTGTACGATGGTTGGCGTGAAGGAAGAAAGCCCTAGATTGAATCATCATCTTACAGAAGAAGAAGAAGAGAAGGAGGCAATCCCTGGGAAGATGTCTAAACGTAGTCAAGCGCTTATGAAGCAGATAATTTGCTTCTCCAGCGAGGAGGAGGAGGAGGGAAAGTTTAGCGATTTGTTAGGTGCTTGGGTTCGGAGGATGAAACCCATTCGAGCTGACTGGCTTTCCCTTCTTAAACACCTCTCCATTCTCCACTCTCCCTTCTACATCAAGGTACTCTCTCATGGAATCAACTCATTTTTCCATATGTTTATTCAATAGTATTTATTTAATCTCATCTTCCTTCCACTTAGGTGGCTGAATATTCGCTGCTGGAGGATTCCTTTGAAGCCAACTCCCGCGATTATACCAAGCTCATCCATTACTATGGCAAGCTTAACCTAATTCAAGACGCTCAAAACACTCTTGCTTCTATGAAAACTCGAGGCTTTCTCATCGATCAAGTCACCCTTACTGCCATGCTTCAGTCCTACAGCAAGGCTGGCTTTCACCGCTTGGCTGAACATACCTTCTACGATATCAAATTGCTTGGGGAACCCCTTGACTATCGATCCTATGGTTCCATGATTATGGCCTACATCAGAGCTGGCACTCCCCACAAAGGAGAGGCTTTGCTCCGAGAAATGGACTCCCTTGATATCTCTGCCGGGAGAGAGGTTTACAAGGCCTTGCTCAGAGCCTACTCTTTGTCTGGAGATGCCCTAGGTTCCAAGCGCGTTTTTGATGCTCTTCAAATTGCCGCTATCCCTCCTGATGCTAAGCTATGTGCACTGCTCATTAACGCATACACTCTCTCCGGTCAGACCCAGAATGCACGTTTGGCTTTTGACAATATGAGAAAAGCCGGAATCAAACCTACTGACAAGTGTGTGTCTCTTGTGCTGTCTGCGTATGAAATGGAAGAAAAGCTACATGAAGCCTTAGGGTTCTTAGTTGAGCTTGAGAAAGACTCCATAATGGTTGGGAAAGAAGCTTCTGCTGTGTTGGCTCGGTGGTTTAAGAAGCTTGGTGTTGTTGAACAAGTTGAGTTACTTCTCAGGGAATTTTCATCCCTCTGACAGGCTTATGAGATTGGGATTCACGTCATATGCTTGCAAACGAGATACACAATCTCATGTTTCTATCTGTATTACATGTTCAATAGTATTACATGTTCCATCTAATTGCAACTGCTTTCACGTAGCCGTAAATAAAGCTGTTTCACTCAATTACTATCACATAACAAGGAACGAAGGTTACTGATCAATACTTGTCTGAACCAAAAAAAACAAACATATTTTGGCAAGAAGAACAATATTCATTCTCTTAAATAATACTATAGTGTAGACTGTCGAAATGAACAGCAGCGAAACATCCAATCCAGTTTAGGAGAAAGACGATGCAACTATTTGTTCTCACAGACACATAAACAAAAACTTGAGAGAGAGAGAGTTCACCGTTTTACCATCCTACAGAGCTAATGAACCATACATAATAGATTTATTCATAGAAGCAGAGCATAACAAATTTTGCAATGACGAGGGGACAAGACAAGAGTAAGAGGGTGGTTGGTAATGCTAGTTGTCTCCACTTCCTGGTTCATCATCATCATCGTGACACTCTTTGAGGGCATTGAGAATCCGAGCTTCCATATTCCTGACACGGGCAAGCAACCGATTGCAAGACCTAAGGTAACCCTTAACCTTGTCCTTCTCGCAGTGATCGACATAAACCTCCATATCCCTCAGAAGATCCATCAGCTCCTCAACCACCTGCGTATACTCCATGACCCGACCCGGGTCTCTCTCCTCCAATTCTCTCCTCGCCGTTTCTAGCCACTCGGCCGACAGGCGAATCCGGGCTTTCAACGATTCGTAGTTACCATCGGAGGAGGCGTAGACGTCAATCATTTTAAAGACAGTACCTGGCTTTGTTTTGTAAAAGTGGAGACCTTTGACATGACCCGGCTTCCCCTGCAAAGGGAGCTCTTTGATTCCACCTTCTTCCTCCAATTCGAGATCCAGAGGACGAGTAGCGGTGATTATTGGAGGGTATCGGTGGAGACGAAGGAAGAACCAGGCGGAAGCCGCGACTGCGACGGCGGGAATGATCATGTGGCCGCCGAATTGGGTTTGTCGTTGCTGCTGCTTATAACCACTACTAGGAGGAGGAGTAGGGTTAGGATCTTTGGATGGAGACGTGATGGCGAAGAGAGAAATAGGGTTTTGAAGGCCGGAGGAAGGTCTGTAATAATGGTGAAAGGGGATGTTGTAGTGACAATACGCCTTCACGAGGCTTCCCATCTTTCACCAAATGTTGTTTCGACAAATTCAATTTACTGCCAAGAACCCTAAACCCCCAGTTGTCATCCTTGCGAACCTAATTGCTCCACCACAATTTTAATCTTCTTCTTCCAACTTCAACTGCGACTACCAGTTTTTCCCCTTTTTTTTTATTAGCATAAAAAATAGATAATTCCACTGTTTCCTCATTTTATGTGGGCTTCTTTTAGTTAGACTCACTTAGAATGATAAAGCCCATAACTAGCCAGTCATTTTTATACGTTTTGGTTCGGTTTAGTTATCAAGAGAAATTGATTTGTCGGTCAATATATTAACTTTGGCATTGTCTATATACAAGCCAAGTGTATCAACGAAATTGTATTCATAATGTATTATCGGGTAGCTAGGATCTTGACATTACTTAGATGTTGAAGAAAATTAGTATTCTCTCTATTTTTTAAAGAGTATTACTTTTATCATTTTTTGTTGCATAAAAAGTGTCATGTAAAAATTTAAAATAAATTATACTTACTTTTAGCTTAATATAAATTACAAAATACATTAACTTTATAAAGATATATTTATCTCAAAATACTATTGATTTAATAGATATAATAAGTAAAAACATAAATATATATTAATTATTTTAATATATAAGAAATGTATATGAGTGACACGAAACAGGTTAAATATTAGTGAAATGTTTCTTAATTGCAGTGACCTATGACATGATTATAATTATGTAGTAATAATTCACGGTAAATGGACGGCATATTATTTATATATACTGGGAAGAGAGCAAAGTGGGGAGGAGTTCATGACTCATGAGTAAGTGCAATAAGTGGTTGCTCAATTAAGAGACGTTGACAAGGCAACACGTTTGGTATAGCATTATCCTCCTCCTCTTCTTCGTCTTTTTCTCTATTTGTATGCAACCTTTCTTAATTTCGACTATTTCTTTTAATTGGTCATGAAAATAAAACTCATTTCACCTTTTTCACTTAGAATAATGCATTAGAGTTCTCTATTTCCATTCTTCAATAATGAATTGTATTAATTATGGATTTTGCGACTGAATTTTACACAAATTAAGCCCTTGATTCACACACCACAAAACTACATATATATGTTTATCTATTAAAATAGAAATCATGAATTTTACATGTGTAAACCTTTTTTTTTATTTGGCACATCCATTAGAAAGTATAGTTAATATATCTCCGTATCTATCTAATAATATTTCAACAATAAATCTTTATTTAACATAAATACAATACCTTTATTTATTCCTGTAAATGGTAGCATTTGATTTTCATTTCATTTCATATATCTATGTCAATATATTACAGTGGTCATTCATTTTAAAACATCAAAAAACCACATCGTCTGAACTGATTTCTAAACACAGAAGTTAACCAAAATCAATTATTTAAAACAGAAATAAACTGCATTTGATTTTGACACTTTTCTATTATCATTGCCTAACAAAAATGTTTATTATGTGTATACTATATTTACATCACTTGTAAAGGTTTATAGTTTTCAATAATTAAGTCACTTAGTATCAAATGCAAAGGTTTATAGTTTCAAATAACTTAATTGGTTATATTATATTATACATGAATTGGTTGTATATTATACTAAGGAAAATCGTCAAAAATACAATATTCATATTATCATTTTTCATGTTTACTTTAATCATTTTTATCATCATTTTTAACAGGAAGAAAATACTTATAATCTTAAAATTAATTAATCGAAGATTTAGGATTTAGAGTTGATGGATGTAGTAAGATTTTGGAATGTGAAATTAGGATTCTAATTAACTTAAGAATTTTTTGCTTCTTCAAAAAGAATGTATTTATGAGAATGTGTCTTTAATTAAGATAAAGATGAATAATAGTACTAATAATGTGGTAAATATGAAAATGTCATTATATTAATCCATTTAGTGTACTTATATGATTAGAATGAGTATATCATATGAATATATAACCAAATATTCTCATATAAAATATCAATAAAATAAATATGCCAAAAACTGATTATTTTTTGTTTCTTACAAATCATAGAATTTTCACTAGTAACTGATTTTTCAAATAGATTATAAGAATATTTTCAGTTATAGATAATAGATATTAATTAATATTATTAATTATATTGTATTATAAAAATTCAATTACATTAAAAAAACTTATAAAATCTACCCAATTTGGTGAGAATATATCATAAATTCAAATTTAAATGTATTCACTAAAATCTTGACTTAAAAATCTAGGAAATAAACAAACTTATAGAATCTATAATATTTTACTATCACACCTACCTGTATTTCATTGACACAAAAAATTGAAGATAATTTTTATTTTTGAATTAAGAAGAAAAAAAAACAGAAGAGGAAGGATAATAGACAGTCCGTACATATGAGTCAACGTCAATGGCAGCCTTTAAGAACCTAAAGGGGCCCACCTCGCTCCTCTTTTTTGGACTGATTACCATCTCACTCTCTCGACTCTCGGTACTCTCTCCCCTGTGTCGCCACGTGTCATCTTAAAATCTGAACCGTCGGTTAGCATACAGTAGCATGGACGCGTGAGGTAGAGAGGCGAATCATTGTTGGTGGAGTACGTATCGCAGATACGATCGGTCACTCTTGTCTTCCCATTAACGATCCACCTTCATCCTCAATCTTATTTACGGGAATGCCATCCTGTCTTTCTAAACCCCAACAGCATTTTACAGTACCTTCTTGGCGTCTCCCTCCTCCACTACTCTTTCCCTTTTCCTCTTTTTATAACTTTTTTTTTTGTAAATTAATCCCACAAGTATTTATTTGCTCGTGTTGTTATAGTAAAACACACACATATTCATGTAATTTGACGATAATACGATTTTAATCGTTCCATATACAACTATAGATTGGAAATGACTACTAATATAAACGGCTAAATACACATATTCATATACATCAAAAGAAAATTGATGATGAGATGTTGGACCTACCATAATTAATAAATAGAACAAACGGGTTTATAGTATAAACCCGTTTGTATAAACTTTATACACACCCCACCCAATTCATCTTGAACCACACGATCACAACTGCTCTTTTTTTTTTCTTTCCTTCTGTTTTTTCTTTTTTTTTTCTTTAAACTTTTAAATCCAAGTTTCAGCAAAATTAGTTCCACGTACTTAATTAGTCTTTGTCAAGATCATCTAGAGGCTCCCCATAAGCAGCTATACATTTTAATTCAAATTACTGTACAATTATAAAATTCTACTCTTGTAAAGGTGCATATGATTGAAGTTTGGTACACAAAGATTAGTGAAATGGCACAGACACTCACAGTGGGCCATGGGAGATTCACCACCCTACCCATGTGACTGGTTCCTTTTTCTCCATCTTCACTTTATAATATGAATAGTGAATATCCTGAATTTTGAAAATATGTAATAGTCAGTCCCTTTTAACTTCTAATCAATACTTTTTTCTTATCTATAATCGCTTAACAACTATCCCAAATATTTACTTCTTACAGTATATATATCAACTAAAAAATAAATAAATTAGAAGTAAAAAAACTTTTGGTAGAGGGAACCTCTCACCCACATAGAAAGTTAGGGCTTTCGAATGTAATTGCAGAGATACAGTACTCTTTCTGTTTCTCTCTCATCAAATCAAATCAAGTGAGAGAGAGAGGTGTTGTGGCAGAGGGGAAGACTCTAATTCCAATAGAGGTATAGTACGTCGCTTGCTTTCAGTCAATTAAAAGCACTCCATAACCTATTCCGCACCGACATGTCTCCTCTCCCCTTCCTTTATTAGTCTCTTCACACTCATCTTTCACTTTGTGTTTAAATAATATTGTAGTAGCAGAACGCAAATATAAGAAAAGAAAGATCTTTCTCGGGATCTCCTCAAATACTATATATATATTCTTGGAACATGTTGGACTACGAATGGGACAACCCCTCCGTGATTATGTTATCCGGAGAAGATCGAAGCCATCAGCAACAGCAACAGCAACAGCAGGAGCCTGACCCGACCCGAGTGTTGTCCATTTTCGACCCGACCCATAATCAGTCCTCTTACAATAACATTTCTCCACCTCTATTTTCCTCCTTCTCTAACCAACAACATTTGACAGTCTACGGTCATCAGACCAGCAACCACTTTCATCCCTCCTTCGCCTACGAGCCGCGCACCACGCCTCCTCATCCTTCAGATTCAATCTACGGCCAACCCCACCACTCAGCCTTGTTCCCCTTCGACCAGACATCCGGATCTTCTTACAACTTCCTCATCCCCAAGACCGAACTAGTGGACGTCTCTCGGCCGCTGGAGTTCACTTCCAACAGAATCGGTCTGAATCTGGGAGGGCGGACTTACTTCTCGGCGGCAGACGACGATTTCGTGAGCAGGCTGTACAGGCGGTCTCGACACGGTGAGTTGGGAATGGGGAACACGCTGAGCACTCCAAGGTGCCAAGCGGAGGGATGCAACGCGGATCTGAGCCACGCCAAACACTATCACCGCCGCCACAAAGTTTGCGAATTCCACTCTAAAGCCTCAACGGTCGTGGCCGCTGGGCTTAGCCAGCGCTTTTGCCAGCAGTGCAGCAGGTAACCCCTTTTTTTATTTTTTTTTTTTTTTTGTCTGATCATTCACTCCTTTTGACACATAGTAGTATATCATTATACGCCTCTCTGTCTGTCCGTACATCTTTTTACCTTTGTTAAATGATCCATGTTTCCTTCCATTGGGGTGTGGGTGTGGGGGCATGCTTCTTCCGTACATATTACTTGTTTGTATATATACTGATAATACTACAGTACAATTATTAATGTTCCTCCAATCTTGTAGAAGTTTGATTTATTTTTGGTTTTAAAAAAGTTAATACCTATTTTTGACTTTTGATTAGAATTAATAATCATTCCCTCACTCGGAGGATGATGGTATGGATCATCATCACACTTAACGCAATCATTGAGAGAGCGTACTGTGTTGTGTATGATCTCGATGGCCTCTCTCCTCTTCCTCCTTTTAAAATATAACCACACATAAATTACAACAAAATCATTTTTAACCAATCTACTCACTCGTCTTATCTTTATTTTATTTATATGTGTGGTCATATTTTAATATTTAAAAATAAAAGAAAGTAATCACATTTGTTTACAGGTTCCATATGCTGTCGGAATTCGACAACGGGAAACGGAGCTGCCGTAAGCGACTTGCTGACCATAATCGACGCCGCCGTAAATGTCACCAGTCTACCTCCAAACCCACTCCGGATATTACCACCACGTCACGTACGTAACTTGACTACTTTTCCCCATTTACCTATTTATATATATATATATATATATATATATATATATATGCTTTATTAAAAATATGAAAGTTTTTTTAATTTCAGAGACACCGAACGATTCGGGTATAAGGTCTTCGGCGTCGCCATCCAACGCGCCGTCTACAATTTCACTGGAATGTTTCCGTCAAAAGCAGTTCCAAACAACAACACCATCGTCTTCCACGTCAGCATCTTCCTCTAATTCAATGTTTTTCTCAAGTGGCTAACTAATTAAGCTTGCTTTAGCTATATTATAAAATGCCGCTACTACGTTGTTATCATCTTTTTAACATCGTGTTTGTTAGCCGTGGATCCATAACTTGATACTTGGTCATGTAATATGCTTCTTAATATTAGTTAAATTGTTCTTGTTGTCCTTTTTTTACCTAATTAGTGGAGGATCTTCAATTATAAAACGAACCACTTTGATGATCGATTGAATTCTCTTATAATTTTAGTAGTAGTAAATATAAAGATATAAATTTGATAGAACTGCTGGTAATGAAAGCGAAGGTACTGGTGCATGGGGTGGTTCGTTCATCGTTTATTCATTTAGGGCAACTGAATTATTAAATTGATTGACAATCTCTGCACTTTTTTTTTTGTCTGATGGTGCTGTTGGAATTTTCCTAAATAATTACAGCAAACCAACATTTTAGAAAGTGACTAATCGATAAAGGCCACGTGCTACCCTTCCCTTTTTCTTTTTTTCACACACACATATATATATATATATATATTTCACGTCATTTATTATTACAACTATCTTGCCGGAGATAAACTTGGTTGAGAGGGGAGGTCTCGTTAATGTCCCCCTTCTAAACTAATCATACAAATTTTGTTAAATTTTAGTTAGCCACGTTTATTTTGGACCCCCTCACTGGGATTTAGTTTCTACTACTTGTTATATACTGCTAATGCTAGTAGCATGATAGAACACTGCCTTCCAAAGCTTAAAAATTCTGTGGAGATATAATCGGCATGTGTGCTTGATTTAGTTTATACAAGTAGCTACGCATTTGTGTATAGTATAACATCTGTGTTTAGTAAACTTAAGGAAGGAGTCAAATATCGTGAGTATGGGATAAGAAGAAAATAAATTTGGAGTTACACATTACTACTTCTATTTCAATTTAGTTTTCGTTATAGATAAAAATTTTATTTTAAAATAAATGTCGTTTTATAATTTTAATGTAAATTTATTAATTTTATATGTTATTCTACTTTTTTATTGATTGAATTGTGGTTAGTTATATAGGTAATATTGTTTTTATTATGTAAAACTGAATGTTTTATTAATTTGTGTGCATAAATTTAAAACAAAATTATGACATTTTATAAAAATAAGTTGGAGATCTCAAAGATTTGTTTTTAAACAAGTTTATTATATGAATTTTTGATAGTAAAACGAAAAACTAAATAAAGATTCTTAATCCTGAAATCTCTATATAATCTAGTGTTACAACATAATGGCAAATGGTGCAAGAAAAGCTAATGAGAGTTGTCCGAGACCCAACCGGAAACCATATATAAGTATTCCCTGATATATAGGGAGGAGAATCAGTAGGATGAAGAATTAGATCAACTTACAGCGAGATACTCGTCCACGTCATTCTTCATTTGCTTTGCTTTTAGCGTAGCATCAACCTCAGAAAGGATACATGGAGCTTCTACTATCTCAGGCAGCAAATCAATCTGCAGTGAGCAAGATGCATTAGCTTACAAAAAATATATCTTTACTTTGGACATGCTGTACTATCTACTATCATCTCCAACCTTTAAATTTGGGGTTGAGGGATCTGGAAGCCTCATGTTCCGTGGAATAGAACTGAAAATAATATTTTGCATTTTTATGCAACTTGAAGGAATCACATCGCAGAAAGTAAAATTATAATCGCAGAGGAACTCCGGAAAGTCATGAAGCAGCACCAGCAACACTCTTAGTGTCCCTTTGTATAGAAAATGGACCTGCATAATTGATAAACAAACGAAAGAGAGACCAGCTTAACTTATCATAAACTATATCCTTGGTGTTCTATGCAAAACTTACAGGAGAGAATAAGGTACATATTGGTCCTCCGAGTTCAGCATTTCTCAAAAATGGCTCAAGAAACTGGAGCACGTCTACCAGAAGGCGTTGAACATATGGCCAACCTTTCTGGCCATTTACTGTAAGTAGCTTGGGCATAAAGCTTCTGTGGCTAACCAGCTCTAGCCAAGCAAAGCTGCAAATTTTATAAGAACCTTAGCAGAACAGACAAAAATAAAATACAACTGATCAATTAAAGAAAAAGATACATATGTCAATCATTCGACGAGATAGGTATCCCATAGATCCTGAAGATTCCACTTTTAAAATAAAATCAATACGAGAAATAGCTCTCTATCCTAACCCGAAGGCGGGAATCTTAAGAGGCTGCAACGCGTGGAATGCATTGGCAAAAGCTGTAAGAACCTGAAACAAACGATGATGTTAGTGATAGCAAGATATATAAATTACTTAAAAGAAAACAAACGCACCTGAAAGTTTGCACCATCAGTCCCGGGATTCAAGGAACATAAGTCCAGCAGCCAATTGATGAATAATCTAAAATAAGGTCTTGGACTGAGTGATGTCTTTTTATCTTCTGCGTCTTTTTGAATAGATCTCACAGTAACAGCCATGATCTGCAACCAATAATCAATGAGTAATAGTAAATGATGAGTTCATTTCCGTTATAAGTAAAACTGTGTCCCCCCTAACCTCCGACAGAAGAAATAACTTGTTGCTCGACTCCTGTTCCTGGAAATACTGAATAGATTGTTACAAGAAACAAAACAAAGCCTAGTCAGCAATATATTTTGGACTTAATAATCCGCGCTACACCCATAAAACTTGATCAGAATTTACCTTCAAGATCGAAAAAACAAGTTTGGCATAAATATCAATGATAAGGAATGATGGACTCTGAGCTTGCTGGGGAGATTGCTCAGAACCAGAACTAATTTCTCAGAAGATATACAATGAGCAACAGAAAGTTCCTAAATAGAACACCCAAGTTCAAAATAAGACCTCACAAAATTTTGAAACTGTGGATGCTAAGAAAACTTTAAAAGGGTTAAAATAAAATCACCAGAAGAATTCGGAAAAAACTCTTTGTTGTATTATCTCCCTTAAGTAGTCCACTCTCATGTAAATGCAACACATATTGTGAACAAGCTGTTTCATTTGCTGGAACTCGTTTTTTGACAAAAGGGTGTTGACCTTTTTTCTATGGGTTTTTCGACGGAGACTTTTTCGGAACGACCGGAATTTGGGGACGATGAAATCGTCACCGTGAGCATTGTGAGAAAGTGTATTCGTTTATCAAAATCAACGTTGTGTTAAATGAGAAATGGATGTCCAAAGTGATTGGTTGAGAAAGCTTAGAAAGCTTTGACATTAGTACCTGCAAAGATTTTCTCATGAAAAACAACTTCTTATCAATCTGGAATGATTACATTAAATATTTATCAATACCATCCAGAAATCTACCATATGATATGTCTCTCTTCTTAACTGATTTTAGTGGTTTCTGCATTTTATGTATACAAAACACACAGAAATCTACAAATGTGGTTTATAATACATTATGATGGAGAAAGTGTTGGTAATGAGTGTTCTGCTTTGGGGAGGGGATATTCAGGGATTTCGGTTTCACAAGAAAAGGAAGCAGTGAAAACATCAGCATCTCATCTGCAATTTCGCCATGAAAAGAGAGGCGAGGGGCCTTATTGCAAATGAACACTACCTACCCACTGGGCGTTTTATAATTAGGCCCATTGTCCCTGGCTTCGAGATGTGTGGGCCACAGAGCCCAATTCAGCGAATGCTTTTGACTAAAATGTGCCGTTGACGTTGACGACGTACGCCGCACCCAACGACCGCCAAACAGAGCACACTTTCCCTTTCTTTTTCTCTTTCTCATCAACTCATGGCGATGCTTTCTACTCCGGAGACGGTCATGAACATGGACGCATCTGCATCGGCATCGGCATCTGCTTCTCCGGAGGTAGTCGTCTCCGATCCCTCACCATCGTCCCCCGACGGATCGCGCTCTAGCGGCTCACCTGATCGCACCTCTTCTCCAAGCCCTAGTCGTGGTGGTGAAAACCAGGTGCTGATCTGATTCCTTTTGATTTGAATTGAGTATGTATTGTCTTCTGATCTGGAATTTTTGAACTTGTAGTCTGAAGTCATATCGAGGAGTGAAGAGTATCGGCAATTATTCCGGCTTCCAGCTGACGAAGTACGTATTTGGTTGCTGCTTCTACTCTAATCTATCTTCCCTCTCTTGGTGACCACTGGGAATGCTTTTTTTTTTTTTTATTATGATGTGTAGGTCCTTGTTCAAGATTTCAACTGTGCTTGTCAAGAGAGTATTCTTCTCCAGGTAATGGTATCTCTTTGATCTTTGTCAACACTATTCCTCTGGCCTTTATGCCTTTCTTTTTTCAGGGTCATATGTACCTCTTCATTCATTATATCTGCTTTTACTCTAACATCTTTGGCTATGAGACCAAGGTACTCTCTTCTCCATCAATCATATATTTCCTCTCTCATTTGCTTGTTTTAACGTCCTCTCTTTTCCGTGTTGCAGAAAATTATTCCCTTTGCGGACATCTCTTGTGTTAAACGAGCAAAAACTGCTGGTATTTTTCCCAATGCCATTGAGATTTTAGCTGGAGGGAAGAAGGTATCATCTCCTCTCAACTCCATTTTCGTTCTTGCCCCCTCTCCTGACTTTTCCTGTTTCAGTACTTTTTTGCATCATTTCTTTCCCGTGATGAAGCTTTCAAGCTTATCCATGATGGATGGGTTGAATATGGTTGTGCTCTCAAATCAGAAGGCCAGATTCAGGTTTCCAAACTCCACTTGGCAAATAAACTGCGTACCAGCTTGTTTCTTTATGCTCATCTTCCTCACCTTAACTGTTCAGGATTCTTTTTCTGAGTCCAACAACCAGGTAAACGATGGAGTTGTTAAGAGGGTACTCAGTACTTTGGATTTGGCGACTGAGTTAGATTCCCCATCAAGGTACTTTGTTTTCTTCTATATGGTTTACCTGGTTGCTGTAACTAACTGCTTCATGCCTCACTATCCTTCACTTCACAGGGTTGAAACACCTCATCTTTCAGGCAGTTCCAGTGTTCCTGTTATTAGTCAAAATGGCGTTTCACCTCCATCTGTAACTGTTCAGCGGCACACAGAACCAGTTGTAGATAGTGTGGCCTCTTCTTCAACCAATATCTTGAACTCGAAGCCTGAAGACTTAAATGCACCAAAATGTAGTTAAAGTCCTTCCTCGCTTTTATCTTTATTTTGTGTGGCAACGTCTTTGGTTATCATTTTCACGTCAACTTTTTTAAGTTTCTGAATGCTAGTGTTTTCAGTAAGCTCAAGGGGGATTTTTTTGCTAGGATCATGTCGAAGTGTTGGTAGGTAGTATTATAAATGCAATCGCTTGGGTTTCTCTTAATTTTAGAAAGAAGTGCTGGTTCACTTAAATTGGAAAGCCATAATCATCTTCATGCTGTTTCGAGGTGTATGTTTGTATGTGTATATCTTTTTTTTTTGGTCAAAGTATGTGTATATCTTTTAGCTTACTTTTTTGACCTCAACTGACTTTGTTTGAAGTTTAAATGGTCAATGGATAAACCGTCTCATAATGGTTTTACTGTATAGGGCCTATCAGAATGGGGTAGCTTAGCTATTTTCTTGCCTCTTGCTGGTACTTCACAAGTTACACTAGTTCTCATTTTGTCGCACCTTGCATTCAATACGGAGACTCTATTTTCTGCTGATATTTTTTTCGTTGATGCATCCTCATCTATCTTTTTTGGTTACTGCGATCTCTTTTCTTGTTGTCTTTCGAACTCGCCACTCATTTTTTATGTTCTTTGCATGCAGTATCATCTGATTTTACAAAAGTAGCAGAAGCAAAATTTCCGGTAATGTCACATTATTCCGACCTATGGGATTGATAAAATTATGTAACCATTACCATTCCAATTTATGAGAATATAAGCATTAACTGAAACCATAAGTTTCATATGTATTTAAACAGAGTTTTCTTTATGTTTGCAGATTCCAGTAGAAGAGTTCTTTAGATTGTTTTTTTCAGATGGCGCTGTCAGTTTTGTTGAATCTTTCCATAAAAACTGTGGAGATAAAGGTAGAGCGATAAGTGATGGAATCATTTTGCTGCTGGTGTTATTGTATTCGTACATTTCTCTCTTTTTTTTAATAATCAATAGAGACATTTTTATTTGCAGAGTTTAGGTGTAGCTCTTGGGAACCTCATGAAAAGCTTGGACACACTCGCAATGTCTCATTTCAACATCCGATAAAAATATATTTTGGTAATATTTTTCTTTCCTTATGGATAGAATCAGTTACATTGTATATCAAATATGGGTATGCATGACCTTTGGATTCCTCTCAAAGGTGCAAAGTTTGGTGGCTGCCAGGAGTCACAGAAATTTCGGATGTACAGAGATAGGTATTGATAGAAGCGCAGCTCTGTTAAGAAGCGAATGACTTTTAATGATCGTGCAAATACTTTCTTATTCTCTGTTGTCTGATATTGTCATTATTTTGCTAGCCATCTGGTCATTGAAACATCGCAAGAGATCACAGATGTGCCTTATGCAGATTACTTTACGGTAGAGGTAAGAAGAAATTTCACATTTAGTGCTGAGTTATTTGTGAAAAAGGTGAATATATTACCTTTTGGCTTAATCCAGGGGGTCTGGGATGTGAAAAGAGATTGCAGAGACTCGATAGAAGGTTCTATTCTGGATGTGTATGTCAATGTGGCCTTCTCTAAGAGAACAGTGTGGAAAGGTTTGTTTAGCATCATTTATTCTTTGGTTTGTCCTTGAACGATTTCAACGTGTTTTTTATATGCTTCTCTCGGCACTCAATATTCATGGTTGTTGGATCTGGCCTCTTATGATTGATGCGTTTATGAGTTTTTGCAGGAAAAATAGTGCAGTCAACTTTGGAAGAGTGTAGAGAGGCTTATGCAGCATGGATAAGAATGGTACTTATGTAGCCATTGGGTCTGGCATATTTTTTTCTAGTTTATACAGGCTCCTAAACTAGTTTTTATTTTATTTTTATGATTATACTTGGAGGCACATGAACTGTTGAAACAGAAGAAGCTGGAGAACCAAGAAGGTTTGTGGTGCTGAGTGATGATTAAGAGAAGTTTTTTTCCCCCAAGGTAGAAAGCTGGCTGACAACTTATTCTGACACAGGTATCAAGTTGAGTGAGGATGGTGCGGTGCTCTCAGCTAGCGAAGAAAGAGTATCTGAATGTGAAGAGCAGATGGTGGAGATAGCGGGAGGAGGAGGGGTAGTGAATATTTTAAGGGAATCATTGGTGAATGTGACATCATTTGTGAAGAGGCAAAGCGGGACAAGGCAGGCTTTAGTAATTGCGTTTGCAGTGATCCTACTGATGCAGGTAATTAAAAAAAGAAAAAAGAAGTGTTTGTTTTTCAATTTATGTATTAAAAATTGGTGTGTTGTGAGAGAAATAAAGGGAGAAGATGCTGATAAGGGGAAAGTGTGACACAGGTGACGATAGTGGTGCTTCTGAAGAGAGGACCGGAGCAAGTGCAAATGGGTAGTGAATACTACAGCAGCTACGACAAGAGTGGAATTGGGGAGAGTGTAGGATGGTTGGAGAAGAGAATGCATTTCCTGAGGGAGGAGATGATTATGGTTGAGGATAGGTTGCAGAGGATGCGACAAGACCACGCTGCCTTGAAGGCTCAGCTCCACCAACTGGAACGCCTCCTTCTCCGCCACCAACAATAAGATACGACTCTTTCTGCAGGCGAATTTGTATGTATATGTCTGTATGTATCATGTATAAGCTTGTATTCTCGGATGTTAGTTTGCAAAGCTACACTTACGGATATGATATGGATCAGTGTTGTAAGTATTGGAGAAATTGTTTGTTTCTCAACTGCAAATCTTTTTATATTGCCGAGTTATATATTTACAAGTACTTTTTATTAGAACGAGTTTGGTAATATATGTATATATACATTAGACGAGTTTCGCAATCAAGATTTGACATCTACCAGAAAGTGGGTTTTGAATGCAACGGGTGAATATTGTTAGGCAAAAAGACAATATCGTCGTTGACATAAAAAACATAATGCTGGTAAGGAAATGTTGATATGCAAAGACCAAAATAAGGGACCAAAGGACGGGTGAAGTGATTCCGAAAACTCGTTCGTCAAAATAATGGCATGGCTTAAGGTTGCTGGACTCGAAGATTGATTGGCCAGAACAGGATATTGCTAGGCTATCAAGTTGATCAGCAGCCATTCTTCTGATTCCGAAAACTCATTTATTCTGTATAATGATTGCCTACAGTCAAACTGCACAAAAGCTCAGTTGAATTTTCAAATTAGAGCACAGCAGGGTCGATGCCAGTCTGCTCGAAAAGTTTTCATTTATACCTCTTCTCTATATATCTTTTTATCAACATAGTTACTACTAGTCTGAAACCACGCACTGATGGAGCTCAAATTTCTGTGTTCGCAAAAGATCCCTCAAGTCTGATGGAATCGTGAAAGAGCAGTATCCACAAATTATATGACGAAGAATGGTAACTACCTCTCTTTGATGGATGCCAACATCGCCATATTCCACGTTTGTAGCATCTTCTGCACTTTTCTTCATAAAAGGGGACTCCAATTTCATCGGTAAAAGGATTGGAAGGAACCAGCATTCATGAGCAAAGCAATTGCAAAAATAGAATTGCCAAACAATTGTCAATTACGATACCAACGCTCATTTAAGATTCATTGCGAAAACAGCAAATGAGTGGAACTCAAGGTTTTCAAGTTAACAGAACAAGAAACTAGCATGACTGTCAATAATAGTAATGAGCCAGAAACATTTTTTAAAAAGAAAAAAACTTCAGCCACATACTCCCCGCAACTCAGACTGATTTCTTTCTCTAAATAGGCTTGATCTTGAAGTGCAGCGAGATGAGCGAAAAAACAAGACATTTCAAGTCCTGCAACCATGATTGTTTCAAAAAGGAATATGTTAGTTAGAGCAAAAAAAAAAAAAAAATAACTAGAGATGTATGTTCACACAAAAACATTATCAATCAGCTGATAAGAGAACAAAATCAGAATAGGCAGGTAAAAGTTTGGTGTTACCAACTACACGGCATATGTTTAAGTTTGAGATTGAGAAACAATGACGAGTCTTCTAGATCAGAGTTTAGGGGGAATTGCTTTGTTGGTAGAAACTGATCATGGTAAAAAGGCAAGGAAAAGAGAGATGACCTGAACAAGATAGTAGAAGATGCGAAGACCTTCAGGATCATCACTGCTCTGGACATCAACAAGAGAACCAATCTTAGATGTAGCGAAAGAGATATGCTCATTTCCCATAACGATCTCAAGCTCTTGTCTTCCAACACGGTCAGGTTCCGGCCACTTAAAATCATCTTCTTTCATTATCTACCCAGAAAAAGGAATCACGAGTAAGGCACACAAAATATACTGCTACTCATGCAAAATCATCCATGATTACAAGTTAGCAAAGGCCAAAAAGAGGAGAAAAAGGTTCTACATCTACAAACGTAATAAGATCACACATACATTAACAAAACCCTAATCGAGTTCCAAATCTGAGGAGTTAAGAGAATAAAGACCTCGCTCTCGGAGACGATACGCTTGCATTCCTTGAGAACGGCGGGGGTGAGAAACACCTCCTTCCGGATCATCGTATCGTTCTTGTAGTTTGAGTTATTGGCGTAGCGGAGCTTACCGTCCGGTCTAAACTCGAACTCCAGGAACTCGTGTCCAAATTTCCCCTTGTGCCCGACATAGTACCTCAGGTAGAACTCGTTTTCTTCTTCCGCGGCCATGCCTTCTCTCTCTCTCTCTCCCGATCGATTTCTCTTCTGCCCTTTCTTTTTTAACCCCCTCCCCCAAGCAGATAAAAGAAACTCTACCAAAGCATCTCTACATATGGGCTTAGATATCAGCCCAAGTAAATAAATATGAGCCCACCCATATAAAGAAACATTCATGTGTCCATCGAAATCGTCTACCTGATATCGATCTAGGAAGTTGCACAGACGGATACGAAAATGACCAAGTTTCTTCAATCCTATGGTAGTTGATTTGTGCATGTTCGGTTTTAATTTATTAGTTGAAAACTTTTGATTCTGTTGTGGGAGCAGGATATGATCTGATTCTGGGAGCTATAGCTGCAATTTATGTGGTCATGTCACCATATACTAAGGTGGAAGAGAGCTTCAACGTACAGGTATCTCCTACCTTCTTTTCAATTGCCAAGATCTACTGTCTGTACTCTCCTTTTCTACTCAGTGGTCTCTCCTCATGTGACCAGTCAATTCACGACATTCTTTACCATCGCCATCGTTTGGACTCTGTGAGTGATCTTTTCTTTTTGTCACTTTACTTGTCTGAAGCTTAAGGCATGCTTGAATTTGTAAGTCTTAAGGCACGTTTTACTGAGTGTTTTATTCTGTCAGTATGATCATTTGGAATTCCCGGGTGTTGTCCCTCGAACTTTTATTGGTAAGCACTGTTGCTAGTGTTTGATTTTCTGATTCTTTTTATTGACTATGAATATTTGATCTTTCATTTCCCTTTCAGGAGCCTTCATAGTCTCTTTTTTTGCATCACCCGTTGTATCCATTATCACCTGGCTTGGCTTCCCCAAGATTTATAGTCTTGTTGCAGGTTTCTCTTCTTCTTCTTTTTTTTCTCCCTTCCCTAATGGAATCGCCAAACACTTGTCTTCTTGAATTCTTAAAGACGCACTAAACCAATTCACATCATTGTGTTTTCTTATTAACTTACATAGCTCGTTTGGTGCTGGGTTGCATCATATTATCCACACTCAGATTTTTCCGGATTCAGGTATGAAGTTCATTTTATAGTTAGTAAGTTGCTCTACTGCTTGTTTCCTTTCTCCACTTCTCTCTCTGATTCTTTGTCCGCCCCATGTCTTTGGTATTGGGGTATCTCAGATGCACCTTGAAGTTTCTTTTTTTCTCCTGTACACTGAGCAGAATCTACCTCTTTGACAGATAAGAAAAAAGTTTGGACCTCAAGTGGAATCTTTCTTTGTACTTCTCACCAGTCTTCAATTTCATTTTCTTTTCTACTGCACCCGTCCTCTACCTAATATTCTAGCTTTGGGACTAGGTGATTACTTCTATTCATCTAACTCTACTAGTAATGTCCTTCTTTCCTTCAGATGTCCAAGCAGTCTTCCCTGTGCCCCATTTAGCATAGGTCGCGTTTGCTGATGTTGTGAAATCTCTCTTGTGCAGTTAATCTGGCATATGGTAAATGGTTAAATGGAAACTTTTATTCTGCTTTGAGCTTCCTGGTATGTAAGGTTTTTCTGGTAATCCCGATTATGGTTATCGTCGTGGCCTCCGGAACTGTGTTTTTCATTCTGACATAATTTTTCATCTGATAACCAGATTTTTGCCACTGTAATCTTCAGATGCGATGTGATGTTATTGCTTGGGCCTATCGGTCTTCAGTTTTTATTGGTGAGCTATTGATGAATAGTTTGGTTTCTGAACTTCTGTATGTGTACTTTTCCTTCTGATGGGGGGTGCTTTACGTTTATCAATGACAGACCAGATCGATCTCCTTCTGGAAAGCACTTAAGTGTTGTGTTGGAACCGCTGTGGTGGCTGTAGGTTGGTTAAATTTCCCCTCATTCTGTGATTTTTTCACCCTTTCCCCTTAGAGCTCTAGTTTCGGAGTCTGGCTTTTTCTGGTCATGGAAATTTATCTTAGCACAGGTCTTACCATTTCCGTTGACTCTATCATGTGGAAGAAATTTGTCTGGCCAGAATTTGAAGTTTTCTGGTTTAACTCCATTCTGAACCGGAGTTCTGACTGGGGTGTATCCTTCAAAATTTGTTTACTCAATTTGTTTTTTTGTTTTTGGGTATCATAGATCACTTTTTAGCATCAGATCCGCTGCCGGATTAGATGATTCCCTAACCATTTAGATTTCCATGCACTAGTGTCATTTCCAATGCAAAACTTATATTGCTAAGATTGTGGCCTCGCCTTTTTGTTAAGTTCTATGTTGTTCCTTGACAAGTAGTTGCTAAACCAGACACATTCCATTCATTGGTACTTCACCTCAGCACTCCCACGATCTTTACTAGTAGCTTATCCTCTTTCCCTGGTAATTACTGACCTACTAACATCTCTCATATTGTCTTATTCCCTTCGAGTTAGGATATCTGATTGTATCTGTAAAATATTTTTTCATTTGTTTTCTTTTTGGATCATGCAGCTTGGTACCTTACTTGACAGGAGGGTTCCAATCCTTATTCTTCCTGTATTATCTTTTGTTATACTCTACTCTAAACTTCCACACAAGGTATTAAGATGGATAACTTATCTTAGTAGCCATTAATTCTTAATTATTTGCTGACGGAGGCTTACCTATCTTTCTTGATATATGCAGGAACTCCGCTTTATTATTAGTTCAGTGCCAATGCTCAACTTATCTGCTGCAGTTGCTGCTAGCAAAATGTATGAGTTATATCAGATGTTTGCTAGCTAAGCTTTCAATCATAGCTAGAACGTTCGTTTATTCAGTCACTCAAGTGCCCTTTTGATACGCTTTGTTTCTGAATGCCTTTTAATATTACTACCAACGAGGCCTGAGATCTAATGTAATCCGATTTCATATACAGCTACAATAACAGGAAGAAAACTATTTGGAAACTGGTGAACATGATTTTGCTAGCATTATTTGTAATCAGGTAGAAATAATAAGCAATTATCTTTGCTATGTAAGAGAAGTAAAGGGATTTGCTAGTCTAGCTGATCGTGTCCTATAGTGCAGGGTGCACGGTTGTAACATTCATGGCATCTTACAACAACTATCCAAGCGGCTATGCTCTTAAGCGCTTGCATCAGATAAGTGAGTGACTTATTGCTTTTGCGGTTTCTTGTTATTTCAGAAGCTATAAATTGGGTATCAAACAAGAAAAATATGCTAGTCAGTCTGTGTTCGTCCCACATGCCCCTTTTTATACGTAATCATCCTTTTTGGTGGTTTATATCTACCTAGGCCTGATAATTTGCCTCGATATGATTAATTTTACCGCCTTCCATGTCTCTCAGGACATCCTGCAAATGGAGTGGGAGAAGAGTGGGTTCACATAGACACTTTTGGTGCTATGAATGGAATATCTCGCTTTTGTGAAGAAGCTTTTCCGTGGAGGTGAGTGAGGTTGATTCTTATAAGGGGATATCTGTTTAGATATTTAGGAGGAGATAAAGTTTTCTTGTGCAACGCAGATACTCAAAAGAAGAAGAGGTGGTGGTGGAGGAGTTGAGAAACAGAAATTTCACGTACCTTGTGAAGTGAGAATATTCATAATAGAGTAGAAAGCAAATTTCACTGTCTGTGGCCAACATCTTATAAAGTTTGTCATGCTTTGAGCAGCGAGCACCCCTCAGTGGATGGATACAAGTGCTTGTTTTCTGAAGAAGGCTTCGACAGACTCGAACTGCGGCGAGATTTCCCTCCCATTGTTCTGGTAAATTGGTTTGGTTGGGGAAATATTTAATCAGAACTGGAATGCAATGTTGGAGTTAAAAATGTTGAGTTGCAGGTAAAAAGAGCCAAAGTATACGTGCACGTAGATATGAAGAAGGAAGATCATTTGCACAAGAAATGGCCAGGATGTTAGAGACATGGTATGCAGGAGCACAGCTTTGTTACCCCGAGAGAGGAGTCGATGTAACGATTACAAATATTACTATATATGCGTGTGTAAAATAATAAGATTAATTGATAGAAACCGTATGAATGAATGATTCTCCTCCCAGTAGGCAGTTGGGTTAATATATTTGGGCCTTTTGAGTTGAGTCGAACTTCAGTAGTAAGGTCTAATTATCAATTTACCCCTCTTTATTTACATAGCCATTTCGCCTTATCGTCAGACAAGACTGTAGAGACCTAACGAGAGAGAGAGAGAGATGCTGCTTCAGGCGGTACAGAATCGCAATGTTCCGCTGGCTTCCTCGGCCTCCTATTCTCGCCTCCCTCGCTCCAGATCACTCGTCGTCTCCGTAGCTCCAGTGAAGAAGACGGCAATCGTCTGCTCCTCCATCTCCCAGGTCTATGGCTACGGAACGGTGGACTACGAGAGAAGGCCGATAATCCAGTGGAATGCCATCTACAAGAAGATATCTCTCATGGAGAAGCCGGAGCTCGGTGCCGCCTCCGTCTTGAACCAGTGGGAGAAAGGCGGCCGTAAGCTTACCAAGTGGGAGCTGTGTCGGGTCGTCAAGGAGCTTCGCAAGTATAAGCGTCCTAACCAAGCTCTTGAGGTATTCATTCGTTCATTCATCTGCTCTTCTTCGCAAGTATAAACCTTTCTGATTTATTATTCATTCATTCCCTTAGGTGTACGACTGGATGAACAAGAGAGGTGAAAGGTTCCGATTGTCTGCAAGTGATGCTGCCATCCAGCTCGACCTAATCGGCAAAGTGCGTGGGATTTCAGACGCCGAAGAGTTCTTCCTCAGTCTCCCTGACCACTTTAAGGACCGGAGAGTCTATGGCTCGCTCCTCAATGCCTATGTCAGGGCCAAGTCGAGAGCAAAAGCTGAAGCCTTGATCGACGATATGAGGCAGAAAGGATACGCCCTCCACCCGCTTCCCTTCAACGTTATGATGACTCTCTACATGAACCTAAGGGAGTACGACAAAGTAGACTCTATGGTCTACGAGATGAAGCAGAAAGATATTCGTCTCGACATCTACTCCTACAACATCTGGCTCTCCTCCTGCGCCTCCGTTGAGAAAATGGAGCAAGTCTATCAGCAGATGAAATCAGATGTTTCCATCAATCCCAACTGGACCACTTTCAGCACAATGGCCACCATGTACATTAAGATGGGCGAAACCGAGAAAGCTGAAGATGCACTTAGGAAGGTTGAGGCGAGGATTACTGGTCGTAATCGTATCCCATATCACTACCTCTTGAGCTTGTACGGCAGCGTCGGTAACAAGAAAGAGCTCTTCCGGGTGTGGAATGTCTACAAATCTGTTGTACCCAGCATCCCCAATTTGGGATACCATGCGCTGGTCTCATCGTTGGTGAGGATGGGAGATATTGAAGGGGCCGAGAAGGTATATGAGGAGTGGCTTCCAGTCAAGTCTTCTTATGACCCCAGGATACCAAACCTTCTTATGAATGTATACGTTAAAAACGACCAACTAGACAAGGCTGAAGGGTTGTTCGACCACATGATTGAAATGGGGGGAAAGCCGAGCCCAGGTACGTGGGAGATCCTAGCCGATGGTCATACTAGAAAGAGGAGTATCACAGAGGCTTTGGCTTGTCTGAAAGAAGCTTTTTCTGCGCAAGGGTCCAGCAATTGGAGGCCCAAGGTGTTGGTGCTGTCAGGCTTCTTCAAGCTCTGTGAAGAGGAGTCGGATGTTACTAGTAAAGAGACAGTTTTGGAATTGTTGAGGCAATCGGGGCACCTTCAAGACAAATCTTACCAAGCTCTCATTGATGCTGAAGAAAATGATGTCCATGAGAGTGAGGGGACCGATGTACTTGTAACGCAACTGCAAGATGATTTGTAATAATAATAATAAGGTAGATTTAGATCGGGCTGTAAAAGAGGAACCGGAATCAACTGATCCCCTAATTTACAGTTATGAGTGACCATGTTTGCTTGCTTGCGTTGGAATTAAATGTTTGCTTTGTTCTTTTAGTTTTGGTCGGCCTAAAAAGGCCTGCAGCTATGCAAAACCTTTTATTTAAAGGCCCATTTGACTGAGAAGATAAAATTCACTCAACGGAGAAAGACGGTGTGAAAGGGGAAAATGGCGACGAAAGGCGAGGCGGCGGTGTACCCTAGTGCGGCCCGGATATCTGATTCTCCATGTTACCATCAGTACTCTGCATCTCTCAAATGTGAGTCACGCTCTCGATTTTTAGAATTGAATTATGTTACTGCACGATACGGTGGGTAACTCGTTTTCTCCCAATTGAATTCTGTTACTTACCTTAGAGGAGTTCAGATTCATGATCTTGATTAGGTAACTCCCATCATCTTATAACGTACGTGGGACAAATTTCATGATGAAACTCTTAGGTCTTGAAGAATTTGGATCAGACAAGAGTAAATGCCAGGATCATTTTGATGTGTACAAGGAATGCAAAAAGAAAGAGGTTCATGATCTTTATTAGGTCCTATCATCTCTACTTGTATATATATATATATATATATCTTCTGATTGCATTTTTTTGATTGTCTAACAGAGGGAAGCTCGACTGGAACGTAATAAGACACGGTCATTGTTCTCCTGAGTTACGTATCCTCAAATGTCCAACAAAATAAATCCTCTACTTTCCCTCTTATTTCACTTGCCTCTGAGAAGTCGTGTTGTGTTTTGGTTGCTGTTATAAATAATCATTCTCAAGTGGAAAGTGTTTGCAAACATTATTTTACTCACCTACAATGTTACTTTTAAGGGAGTTTATTAGTGATGGACTTATATTTGCTCACGCGTTCTCGTGATCTGTCTGATTGATTTCTTCTGTGAATAATAATGTTCCCGCCACCACCCTCGAGCATCTACATGTTCCTCACCCTCATGCCACGAAGAGGGCTGTGATGTATGGTATTTCGTACCGTTACTCTCTCCATGAGCTCAAAGGCTGCATCAATTGCGCCAAGTGCATGCGGCACCTTCCCATTATCAATTTCAAATGACCCCAGATTCCATTTTCATGCTCACCTGTGTCTCTTTCTATCTATTTATCCCCTAAAACTCTTCTCCGCTCTTGCTGCTTGCAAACTCCATATATGTCCTTGAAACTTTCATTCCTATGATAGGAGTCCTATCTAACACTTGTTTGATTAGCTTCCTTTGACTGCTTTTGAGTCTGATAAAAAAAAACGCATTCCAATATATCATTTCAGCTACAACAGGTGACTCACTTGTCTTTCATTATTCAAGCCAAAGAAACTACACGGTGATGAAGTTGATGAATCAACATTTAAAGAAAGGGCACCCACAATGTCTAAATACAAATCATGTGTGCATTGTTGCAAGAAAAAGCACTTCTGTTGTAGCGGAAGTTTGTCGTGTTCTGTGTCCAAAGGCTTCTCTTCTGTTGGTACTTGGTACTAGTGCTATGTCTGTCTCACTCTGTGGTCCTGAAGGCTGCAACTCTTTATCCATAACTTTCTTTGGATTTACCATAATATTTTCTACTACTGTAATCTCCCATGAGGTGGATCCGCCAGCATCTGTGTATGAATGCCCTTCACTTGCGGAGACCTGTCTGTCAC
This sequence comes from Moricandia arvensis, assembly GCA_905132765.1. Classification (NCBI taxonomy): domain Eukaryota; kingdom Viridiplantae; phylum Streptophyta; class Magnoliopsida; order Brassicales; family Brassicaceae; genus Moricandia; species Moricandia arvensis. Next base: position 30,560 of record CAJHQP010007280.1, read on the forward strand.
TGATATTTTACCATGGATCAGCAGAGCATGATGATAGCACTTGTACTCCAATTCATATTCAGATTCTTCTTTTGAAAAGGAGGAAATACAAGATCCAATCATCATGAGTCCAAGGAGAACCCTTAAAACACATGGGAGAAGAAATCAGAAGGAGCAAATAACCTTCACTGTTAGGTAATACCACTTCATTTATCTTAACACCCGATTTCAGAATCATTCCAGGCCACATATGTGCCAAAAGATCACCAAAATTCTCTGATTAGCAATACGAAATTCTTTACAAGTTTAGTACATGCTATTTTTTTCATAGTGAGATGAGATCTTGCGTATTGGAACAATCATGGTTACTCCATCAACACAAGGAAGGAAGGATTGTGTGAAAACATAGAACTTACACTTGTCAAAATCAGGATTAGTAGCACAAGCCTCAAATGAACTAGATGTCATTCTGGCAGCACCACCCAGGACATGTTCCTCTGACATCCAATGATGTATCGTTGCTCCCCAACAACGTACTTCTTTCACTTTCGGAGATCAAAACTCATCAATTTTTGAATACAGTTTTGTAGAGGAGTATGTTGCTTTCATAAGTGTAGCTTCAAACTTTCTGTTAATGAGACATGAAAATATTAAGATAGCCTTACGAAAGATGTTGAAGGTAAAATTTTCGACCTTGGCTTCAGTACATCACTGGTTGGAAAGAGTGCCATCAACTGCCTGAGAATATTCATGCAACAGGTTTAGCACCTAAGTAAAAGGTCAGCATCCTTGGGAAGCTCGATGCCCTATGAACTTGAAAAGTGGGAAGGCCAAGTTGGGATCCAGCAGAGCACAGTTGATCTGTGGGAACACGGAGGATAGAGATACCGAAGCCAGTACTTCGTCTCTGGGGATATGGAACTCCCCTACACGTTACTCTGACTCTGGAACTCCCCTACACGTTACTTCGTCTTTGTCGCATGGTTTGCGATCAGTCTTTTACCACTTTAGGTACGGATGAGAGCCTCCAATACCAGGACACGCAAGTTGTTCATCATCATTGTACACATCATAATCATAACCTAAAATAAGCGAAAGCTTGATATAACCGTACGTGTGATTCTTGTTTGGTTGATTGAATGAAGTAGTTTTTTAGCTGGTCCTATAACAATAGAATTTCAAGATCGATGGTATTAGAAACCAGCAGAAAAGAAATGAACTACAATAGGAACTGGAAAAGTGTTTCAAAGCAACTGGAAAACATTAACAAAGACGAAACTGTACCAAAAACTGGACCCTTGTCCAACCCCTGTATATTGGTGTTTTATTCACTCAATTGACGTCCACTGATGTTGTCGCAGGAGATTTGAGTAAAAAGCCAAAACAAAGACGCCTAAGGGAGCGTGAAGATTCATAAAGATTCATTTGTAGTTGGTAAATATTTGTTAGCACAGAATGTTTGAGTTGGGCATTTGGATTGCATGGTCATACAAATCCGACTCGCTCTATGGATCAGGCAGAAATTCCTGTCTGTGATAAATAGTTGAGCACAGAGAAGAAGGAAAATGGATCCCAAAACACAAAGAAAACAGATGAAATGAAATTTATTTTGGTCTATGCTTTTCTATTTTAACTTGTTTGCTAAAATAAGAGTGTCATGGATTACATTTGTGGGTGATAAAAATCGTAAATATTTCAAAAATTTATTAATGATATTTCTTAATTAATTTTTGTTAACAAAGAAAATAATAGTAAATTAGGTATGAAAAACAAACTAGTAACTAAAATAAAAATTTGAATTATACTAATAATTAATTAATAAATAAGGGTTAAACTAGTTTTTTCCCCTATAAGTTTATAAAAATATTTAAATGATGCATCATAATATTACTTTTTCCCTCGTAACAAGAATTTATTAAAAAAATGGAGAAAATAGTTGACATGGAGAAAATAGTTATATAGAACGTTTTATTCTGTCAAATGTTTTAATAGCCTAATATTCTGTCAAATGTTTTATTTGGTTAAGTAAATAATTTATTTCTCTGTTTTATTTACAAATTATAATTGATATGTGAAGTATAGTGTTTAAAAGGCTGGCCCATTAAAGTGCCGAAATCATCAAAAAAATTTAATGTGGTCATATACAAAGTATGACGCGTAGTTCAGTGGTAAAGGGTATATTTTAGCCGTCGCAGGAACGGGCTTCGAACACACAGCCGGCGCATGATTTAAAATAATTCAAATGGGCCGAGTTGGGCCGAGGTGAAGGAAGCCTGGCCTGACCGTTGGGGAGGTAGGGGGGGCAATTTAGGGTTTAGGGTTAGGGAACTATCTGCGCAGCTAAAGAATGGACTCGTCTTTATGCAAGCGGCGCTTGATGCAGTGGAGGCGCAAAATATCTCATCGTCCCAATAACATTACATTTGGTTAAACTCTCTTATCTTTTGCTGGTTCTCTTCCCACATTATGATAAAATTGTGTTTAATCTCTCCGATGTTTATTCTCTCGAATGATGTATCATTTACTAATAGGGTCGAAAAAGAATAAAAGCTTTACAATTACAAACCATAACACAAATTAAGT
>CAJHQP010007281.1:0-33120 GCA_905132765.1 Moricandia arvensis
TTTAATGTCTCGATGAAGGCCAACTTCCCAAAGAATCTCGACACCTAAAAACACCTAGCAACATTATAACGTTCGAGAAGAGACCTTCGAGGGGGCGTTATCATTTCCAAACGTCTGAGTCCCAAATCCCGCCAAACGCCGTGAGTAAGAATCTGCTAGGATTTCACCGGCTTCCAATCCTCGTGTACGTTATTCTTGCCTCCCAAGATAGATTCCCCCGATACGCGAATCTTAATCTTTAGTGATGATTATTAGTTTCTCCACGTAGCCCTCCATTTATTATTGGCCACCCGATTCAATCCCACGCCCTGGCGAGTGAAACTCGTCCTCTGCTGACAGAGAGACTACATCCACCGCTAATGCTCTTTCACGATGACGAGCTGCGTGTGCTATCCTATAGTATATATAGTTTACCTCTCTTGTGTAATCCCACTGCCTACCACTCTTTCTCGCTCAGATCTAATCTATGCCAACACGACGGGTACCCTGAAATAAAGCCCTTTTAGTTAGTCCTAGCTTCTAGGTTCGTTTAGGTAAGAGGAAGATTTGCAAGCATACCCTCTGCTCGAAGATCTCGGGATCATCATCCGCCGTGTGCGTCATTATGACAGTTGGATCCGCTTGTCCGTCCCATGTCGTCCAGCTTCCAAGGATCCTCCTCCAATGGTCTCGTGAGTACCCAGAATAGTATCATCTCCCACAAGTGAGCGTTGTTCATGCCACTTGTGAACAAGCATCATGCCTTTTGAAGAGCTGTTGTATAAAGTTAACTGCTCTCGACGATGTTTAGAACCGTTGCCTCCTAACCTAACAGCTGCTTTCTCGCTTATGCGCGCAATACTACACTAAACCGCCACGACCTGCGCTGCGCCGGCCGACGCGCCAACTGCATCAGCGGATCTCACAACAGCGCTCAACGATCACGCCTATGTTTCTACGGAATTCATATACACGAGCGTGGAGCGCATATTAAGCGAGATCGGAGGCCAGTAAATAACTGCCCTGCCGGAATGGCTAAACCCTGCTACTCGGGGTGCGTTCCAGCGTTACCCTAAGTTATCCCGCCGTGCCACCGGGTGTCCTCTCACGCTCTTGTTTTTTTTCGCCTTCCTACCACAATATAGGCAATCAGCCAACAGACATAGCTGCGACAGTCGTCCTCGGCTGACACACACACATATATACACTTCCTGTCCGAATATATCCCGCGTCATCTCGTAACTATCTAACTTCTATTGTCCCAATGTCTTATACCAACACTTGAATTTGGTGTTCCTGAAGAAACTCATAAAATAGCTGTGACAAACTCACACACAACTCTTAAGGCGAGTGTGTGCTCTCACTGCTTTCTTCTTGCCGTTAAGCTGCACGTATTTTCGATATAAGCCCTGAACGGTTCCCAAGGCCCATATTGCTCAATCAAGTCTCTTTAATAACGAGCAATTTCCTCTCTCGTTGGCAGGCTATCTGAGCTTGAAAGATCCGAAGAGATTGTCCAGCTGAATCTTCTCGTTTCCAGGAATTTAACTGTTGTTCTATCAGAAGAAGGAACTGTAAAAGAAGTCTGATGGATTCCTCCTCCTGGAAAAACACCTTGTTGTTTCAACGACTTTAAACGCTTTTTATCGCAGCACACTTCCTCCCAAAGCGCCTTTGAGAAAGGCGAGGCCATGCTTCCTGGAGTTATGCCTCCAACTTCTGCCAGGTGTCCCTCTACTGCAACGAAGAACACAAGGCCTTGCCGTTGCTCCTCAAAAACCTAGCCCCCAGGCGCCGTTGATAACGTTTATACTCGCAAATGGCTTTACCACCGCACAAGCCCTCCAAAAATCTCCTTCGTTTTAGATTTCACCCCAGTGTTTGTCCCCACGAACAGTACTCGCACCGAGATGAACTGCGAAACCATCGATTCCCGTCCTGAAGCCTCTTACGCAACTAAAAACCGTACCGTCAGGACATCTAACAAGCGCGCAGAAACGAATCAAATCGCTTTCTTCCTTGGATATTCGTCGATTCTGGAAGTTACGTTGCATGGTTCTTTCCCATCTTGCATCTCTATCACATGATATTCTGTGATTAGAACGAGCGACACAAAATAGATTGAACAACATCTCAACATTCTCACGCAAGCTGAACCACTGTCTCACTGCAGACTTCTATAACTCGCCATCTCTATACGTTCCCAATGTACCTGTTTATGATGGCCTCTACCCAACCGAGCTCTTTACAAACCCCTGGATCTTTCGCCCGTCTCCTGAATGAATTGAATCGCGGGGCCCAGTGCCATCTCACTGGCCAAATCCCATCTCTCGCCATCACTACCACAGTGCGTAGCCTGCTGTCAACGCAGGGCAGTTGAACAATGTGTTGTCATGCCATCCCGCTATACACACATATATCTCTTCCCACCGCCGTCGCTCCGAAGCATGTCATCTATGAACAATACAGCTATCAGATCTGTCCGCCGCTGGTTTAGCCGCGGACCTGAAATCGACTAGTCACTCCAATCCCGAACTCGAACATGCACATATAAGGAGATTCTACTTCTGAAGTTAAACCATACTCTTGCCTCAAAAAGCTTTAGAAACTTCTGCCAGCCATAACCTCTACATTCGCCACTACCAACATCGTGAGTAGCGCGCGACAATTGTTTACCCTTTTACCCTATGCATCGCTGTTATCTGCCATCATATCTTATGCTAACAAGATAGTCCTCAGTTGGAGAGTTCTCATCACCAAGCCCTGGCCTGTAGTCTTCTCTTTCACTTCTTTTCAGTTTAACGTTTCCCTTCTAAAGACCTCCGAAAGCAGTTCAGGCGCCCATAAATGAGCTGACATATGGCTCATTGAGCCATCTTCCGAATGACATCTGCCCAAACCCATACCGTAAGCACTCAAAATATCCAGACATATCCTGTGAAACAAGAACTTCTTCATTTGCCCCAAAGACACTACTATTGCCCCCACAAGCATGTTGTGCCGTCCCCAGCCACCTCCAAAGCAAGCAAGCGCCATGGTCTTTGTTTTCGTGCACCCTTCATCTCCGTCAGTTGCCGTATGGAACGGCACATTGGTGCGTGGTCTAGCGATACAAGACAATGCGTCGATCTAGCACTGATATACCCCATTCCTATTTCCTCTCACCTGTTGCATTTCCTTTGCCAGATGGATCCTGCTACACGAAGCCATGAACCTCTTAATTCCTGCTCAATCTGGCTACATCTTTATCGAGCTCGTCTGCATCTTCCAAGGGCTGAATACACATAGCGTGACACACTAATATGATGAAAATAAATACCAGGAATACACAAACCCAAAACAAGGTTCGGCATGCCCAGTAACTGTGCCTAACCCCTCTTTCCGGAAAGCAAACCGGACCTGGAGTGCTCTAGCCAAAACTCAGACTCAGCGGTCCAACCCGGAAAGCACCCAAATTCGAAACTGAAACCAACCTCCACCTTCAACTCCATAACACGTCTAGATAACAGTCCTATATGCGCACCCACCACAATCTCTCACCGCCACCACCACACCAGAGCCACTGAGCCTCAACAACCCGTGTATAAATGTCAAAGCTGTGGTGCCCTTTGGATGATCGCTCCAGCCACCTGAGGGATTTCTATAACTGTCTACATAACATTCCATCATAGCGGCCTAACATACCCGTGATGCTTCCACCTCCCAATCCAATCAGCGCTTTTTCAGTTTCGAGACCAAATAGTGTCACATGCGAGTAACCAACAACCTCCGCCTGCCTGCGACCGGATACACTGCCCTTGACTGCCTGGAGAACCTACTCTCGGTGCTAGACCTCCATCAGATTGCATGAAACAGAAACATTCACTTTCCCAGACATCGTCAAAACTTAGAGATAAACCCGATAAATACTCTTTGACACAGGTGTCAGATAAGCCATCCACAGTAGCAGTAAGACCCCGAGGAACAGCCGCTAACCCATCGAGTCAAGCCAGAAGAAGACAAAAGAGAACATGTCAAAACCATCTCTAACGACCCAACTTCCAATTTCTCCTTTCATGCTTTTGAATACTGTACGAACGACAATCAGACAACAGCCAACAACTTATCCCTTTATCAAGCCAACCCGTTATAAAAAAAAAAAAAAATAAAAATCTCACAATCTATCCACGGATTATATATATATAATGAGCATCTACATCTGTCTCCATCACAAGGGCTTCAGAAACTCTAGATACTGCTCCCGCTCAGACTCCCTTTAATCAAACCCTCCAACATCATCATTCTCCTCATAGCAGCGCAAAAGCTGCTACAACTCTTTTCATACACGCCATAACCTCTTCTAACTTTGTCCCGAACTGTCCTTCGGTCCACCGCTTCCATGAGCTAAGCATCACCAAAGATTTATCAGGCATCTGTCGACTACGCTACGCTCGCCAAGACGACACTTCGCTACCAACTCAGTGCACGCCTCTCCGGACGTTCATGCACATTCTCACTCGTATAGAATCAGCTCTGATTACCTATCCGTGCCACATACAGACGCTAACAGTAAACCTCTCTTTTGTGTTACTAAACACCACCCAAGCAGCTTATCCTTGTCTATCCCTTCCCTCTAACCACAAAGGTTTGTTGAGCGTACCGCCGGCGTGTCTGTGCCATTTCCCTTGTAGTTCCATCGGACTCCCCATCCGTTCTTTTCCACCTTCTGAATTCTGATGGGATCCCGTTGGGCGAGCGGCGGGCGGGTAACAGTCTCTTTCCTTCGAACGCCCCCTGCATAGTCTGCTGGGAGTGCAGCTCCTTCATTACTCTCACCCTCCCATCATCTCTCTCGGGAATTCCTCCCTAGCTCTACCTTTCCACCCCGTGAGCGTCGTCGGTCTTGGCTGAATAGGGATCCACCGATCGCGTAACAAAGCTCAAACACCGAGCATGCGGAATTGACCTGGATCGTGCCGGTTCGCGTACTACAGTCTGCTTCCCCTCCATGCTGCGTAGAATACAGGCCTCGTAATCGTACTTCCACTCCACAAACGCCTATCATGAACCTTCTCCTATCTCACCGCCCGGCTATTTGGTTCTAGCTCACACAGTCTCGCATAGCCACTATATATATGCACCCGTAGAATCCCCCGACGGCTCAGCACGGACGCTAGTTTTCATCTTCGTATACATCACTCTAATCTCAGCCAGTCATCCCCCTTAACACCTACATCTATCCTAATCTCTGCTACCTCCTTAAACCTATCCTCGCTTCATCCCCATAGCATATACTCACATGAGTCTTATATCACAGGTCTTACCTGCATCAGACAAACCAATGCACCACTCCCGACTCAACAATCACTATCGGCCCCGCATTATAGTATCTCCACCCTCATGATTTTACATCCCAATAGTACCAAGCCACCACCGCGCCAATATATCCTATGAACTTGGCTTCTTGCCGTTTCACTATCGATCTTCTCTGAATCTTCCTGCAGTATTCTCACGGCCGACCACTTCGACCGCAGTCCAACGCCGGGTCACAATCACCAAACTAGCTCTACACTTTCGCATCACACCTCTCTTCACTCGTGTCACCGCGCGCTGACCCGTCATATGCCTCCACCTTCCAAGTCAAACTGAATCTTACCGCCACCTCTCCGCTCCTCCGCCGCAACCTCCTTCGTACACCACGAGAACAGCGCGTACCGTTGAGTCACAGCCAGCGACACATCGCGCACCGCGCACATTGCACCAGTTACCCTATTGTCACCGCTCCATCTCTGCCATTATACTCTAACCCACCGTCTCTCCCTGCTGCATTCAACTACCAGTGCACACCGACTTCTCGGTACTCTAGTAAGGTTGAAAAACATTAATTCGTTATTAATCTCAGATTGGCACAAGCCGGATAACTTAACAGCATCACAAGTCTCTATCCATCTAGAAGAACGGAGAGAAATTTCTCGATCAGTTGATTCAGTGATCCATGGTACAGTAATGAGATTTAGGTTAGAACCTTCGTTTTTAAATTTAAGACCAAGAGACACTGAATCGTGTAACGACGCACCTCCTACCCATCTGTACGTGACAATCAAAATTCAGATATGGATGAAATCCTTACCTGCGAAAGATGCCTTGAAGCGAAATGAGACAGCGAGTTTTAAGCAGTAGAGATCACCTATGAGCAAACTCACAGAGCTTCAGTGGCATCCAAATACATACACAGGCAACCTTCGATGTGATGACGATTACTCTTGAAGGATCAGGATAATGACAGATAGATCTCGTCTGGTCCCTCGAAATTGCCACTCTTTCATCTGGCTTGACTGCAAATCCGGGGTTGTTTGTTGGTTATTTCTGCGTTGCAGATCAACAACTAAACTCGCGGAGCCATTAATTTTACCAATATTCTTTCTTTGTTGTGGAAGTGACTCTCTGTTGACTCAATTTTTAAGGGATTCCACAAGCCTGCTCGGCTTTTCTCTTTATCCCAATTTAAGAAATTTTCTTTGAGGCTCACATTCCAAATACCTACTTATATCTACTTATCCGAGCGGTAGACCCCGAGCACTCAGCCGCGGACTCCCAGGCTGTGTTGATACACTTCAAGTCTAATAGAGATTGCACCCTGAAGAACACGCCAAACTCAACTCACGAGACGACGCCCACCGACGATCTTCTGACTCCATCATCCCTCTTCCTCCTGTCTCTTTATCTCCTCAAAAAGTTATAAAGTTTGTCTTCCTGTTTGCTCCTGGGTGTTGGCTTCCTCCAACCGAGGCCATGTCCGTGGCTTAAGACGCCTGCCTCTGTCCTCGCGCCGATTTTAGTTCTCTCTTTGCTTTCTGGATTTTCTAACCGAGATCATCTTCGATATATTTGGCTCTAGTGGTTATCGTTGGTGAGTATCTCGGTTCTGCTCCGCGGAAAGCTAGCTTCGCCAATTATTGAGCCTCGTTTGGTGTTCCTGCACGAGTTGGTGTGAGCTCTGCTAGGCAAATGGAGTCGTGCGGCTTTTGGTTTGGGTCACTGACATATCAGTTTTTCTAGTTTAGATTTTTACTCAAATATTTATAAGAAATGGGTCTAGACTAAATGCTTCTCTGATCAAAAAAAAAAAATCACACGTCCTACATCGACTAAAAGGGAGAGAAAATGACAATATATATATATATATATTATATATATATATATATATGTTTTCATCCTTGTCTTGGTCCAAAATTTAGGAAGAAGGAGAGAACTTCCACGCGCGCCGCCCGCCCGTCGCCGCCCTGGGCGGGATGCGAGCGGGTGGGAGACCTCAAACAGCCGTTTGGGTTTCAAACCTCGAATTTTTTGACGTATTTCATTTTTTATACATAATGTAATGCATACCATTGAGGATCTGTGTATAGATGATCATAAACCATGAAATAACAAAATTTAAAAATAATTGTAAAGTATTTCCCTTAACGTTTATTAAAGTGTATAAGTGTTTCTCTTATTTGTGTGGTTTTCATTCATGGCAATCGTAAAAGTGTTTTTATCGTCTAAAACACCCAAAGTTTGAATTTCCATAATTCTGGTTAAGACACTAATGAAGGTAATACGTGGTTAATCAATACGCAAACGTTGTTTTCGGTTAAAAACCCTCTTGTTTCCGGAATTTTCGTTCGGAATTTTCTGAGTGAAATTCTGAGGAATTTTAAAAATACATAAACTCTCCTCGGAATTGTCCGAGGAATTCCGACGGAACAGGGATGGGTCGAAAACACCTAGTTCCTCGGAAATTTCCTTGGGAATTCCGAGGAAATTCCGGGGAAGAGTAATTTTATAATCAAATACGAGGAAATTCCAAGGAGAACGAAATCCCTCGGAATTTCCTCGGTATTTTCTATTTAAAAAAAGAAAAGAAGCAGTTGTTTCGGAATCACATCACCAAATGAAATTGTGAATCTGGATCTTAGTGAACTCTCTAGATGACTGGGTCTATTCTCTGCGTAGAAGATGCTTCCTCTTGCGAAGTCGGTTAAATCGACTACAAGGCCACCTCAGACATCTTCTGGCTAACACTTAAGTTGCCGGATGTGATTGGTTTAGTGAGTCTTCCAGCTCAGAATTCCTGAACTAGGCATCTCGGGGTTAAGTATGTAACAGTAACCCATGGATTATCTTCTTTTTCCTACCGGGGGGTACTTGATATAACAAACCTGTAACATTTAAAATTATTATAGAAAAGTATAAATTATGATCAATATTCTGATAATTACATTTACTTATCTGATCGGCCTGAGAAGGCAAGAATGAAAGGATCATAATATTGCAGCTTTCGGCTCGAATGTACTGATTGTAACACAAAATGCATATGTTTCTCACACCTCCGATGCTGGAGTGTTGTCGTGCCATCACATAGAAAACAGTACAGCGCAATCCAAGCATGCCAAATAACTGGATTTCCATAATTCCATGTATGTTTCGTAGGTATTAATCATCTCCTTGATGCATAACAAACACCAGCTCATAGTGTACGCGAACGTCTCCTCTTTTCAGTTGTGATATGAATATCCTCGAGTACAAAATCTCGGATATGACTTCAAAATAGTTGGTCAAACATCCATCTCGCGTACCAATCGTCATAAGTTTCACCTCTGGGCAATCAGCGTACAACTATTATAGCACATATATAATAAATTAGTTTTAAATATGTGAAAATGATATTTTATTTGGTTTATATAAATATGTGTTATATATTTATTTGTTATCCTCTCTATAAGTAAACATCCATCCAGCAAATTCTCTCTGCTTAATTTCTTCTAGTTCTCCTCTGTGGCGTATCTATATTCGAACCTTCTCTATTACATGTGGATGACAATAATGTTTTTAAAAAGTATAAATGTTAATTGTTTAAAATAAAAATTTGTAAGATATAAACTTAACCTCTCATATGAAGAACATATCGCAGTTGGTGATCGGGAAATATGTTTGCAAATGACTTCGCTCCTGCTAGTAAGTCGACGGTCCTTTGTTTTCCGCTAGTGTCCAATCTGTGAAAATATCTGGAACTTACATGATATGTTGCCGTTCGCCTCTATCATCATGGCAAGCAGGTTCTTCTGTTTTTGGCTGAACTTCCTGTTTGGAAAGGTAGTACTCGGCAAAGTTTGAAATTCTCATTGATCATCTGTGCGACAATTAGAACCTTCCCCCTGACTAAATTTTTCACTTCTTCTTCAAATGGAACATATACCGCTCATACAGATACACCATGCTATACTGCACGTACCACCAAGTTCTAATTCTTTTGCCAGGTGGAATAACAAGATGCTCCATACATCAAAAAATGAGGGAGTAAATTATCTTCTCTAGGTTGGGCTGAATCAACTATGTTATTCTTCAGATTTCAATACTTTCAAGAGTCACTGAGTCTGGTGCATTAAATCGCGGAAAGAATAGCACTTATCACGTGCAATTGCTCTCCATGAAGCGTTTCTGGTAATAGTTTCTGAAGCAAACGGAAGGAGGGCGCTGCATCAACACATGGCATATTCGTGCACTTTTCAAGACAATGAACTTCCTTCGCGTTTCTGGTCGATACAGTTACGCAATTTAGATGCGTAACCGTCTGGAAACTCCACATCGTTTGAAATTCAATCAAGAAGCTTTTTTTCCTCTGCATCAAGCGGTATATGGGAAAGGATGCCCTACCATTCCATCAACATGAAGTCTGAACGAGCACATATATCGACTAATTCAGCTTTACTTCAAATTATCCTTTGTTTTAACATTGAACGTTAAGGATCGTGTTCATGAGTTGTCAAAAAGTTCTTCTCAATATGCTGACATCTAAATTAGTGCCTTAGCAGATGATCCTTCCAGTATGGCAGATCTAGAAAATACTTTTTTGTGCCCAGTTATGTAGGTTCTCACACAGCACTCTACCGGAAAATGCCATTTCACCACCGACGTCTAGTCGTCTTGCTGCACCAAAATCTCTCTTAGTTGTGTCTTCAAACCTACCACTAACTTCTTCATGGTGGACATTCAAACACCGCTTGTTCATACCTAAACAATAGTCTTACTCCGACGCTATGGATGATCAGGTGGTAGAATCGTCTGTGACAGTCAAACCAACACGTTTTTCTTACCGTTCTTTAAGTTGGATAAAGCATCAGTGTCATCTGACAATAGTGGACAGTGATAGCTCCCATGCGTTGTCCATCGCAGATACATACGCATATGCTGGAAAAATCACTTATTGTCACATTAGTACTAGCCCGCAATTGAAGTTCTCTTTACATCGAGAGATACTGCGTATGTTTCTAGCATCGCTTCAGCCATAGTTAGTTGCCACTCATATATCTGTGGCTGCAGAAACACATCAAGTGATCTCTTAGGATGCTCTGGTCCGAACGATGAATGGCAGAGAAACTAGAAACTCTCGTCGCAAGCACAAGTTGAGTTGTGTTGGACCTGCTAACAATGACTGGCCATAGAGAATAGTTGTCTTCCACCTCTTCCCATACGGGCTGAAACCATCAGTACATTAACTTCCAAGCGTAGACATTTCTTCTCTCTCATACGTGCAAAGTTGGGATACTTTGATTGGAATGCTCCACGCTTTTGCATCTGAAGGATGTCTAATCTCAGCGCATCTGTGAATGCTCGCATGCCATCTCATTCGTTGCGCTGTGCGTGCTCCGAAAGCATACAACCTCTGCAACATTTTCCGTCAAAGCAAATCCACAAGTCATCTTATATGGCACTGGAACTCTCACCGAGATACATCGAATTCGTGGAGTTACTACATCCACTCGTATCTTCTTATAAAGCGAGGCTTCCCACAAAATTTGTCATGTAATGCCGCTGTCATCCGCCGCTCCTCAATAAATCATGCAGTTATCGCTGCAATACATCTATTACTGCGAGTTTCTGAACCTCGTAGTATGAACCTGGAGCTACATTATCTCAGCTATGATACCTTTAACAAAATGCAGTTATCGCATGCCACACACATCTTCAGCCAAGTTATAATCTGTTTTATATGCCATCGCCAGTCTTGTAGCAAGATGATAAGCTGAGATGACATCTCTCTGCAACCTTCGTTAACAATGCGTTGCTTTCAGCATCAAGCATCTCATTAAATCTCCTAGCTTCTGCATGGGTAAATTTTTCTCCCTCTAAATGATCATTTACGCATCTGCTCAGTACCTTACATCCATAATCTACATCTGTTCTAATAGGTTCTGCTAATCTAACTCGCACGAATGAGGTTCGCCGTAGTATCTACGAAGTCATAATTAGTGTTCCCCATGATGATTACCAATTTGTACTTCGTGTACACCCACTCAAATATAGATGAGTCGCAACATCCACTCTTTAATCACCTTCTATTTTACAATTAGAGCACGACATCTAACTTATCCTGTTTCTGCTTCCGGTTATCGGCGAACTAGGACCCATGATTCAGTTATACTCGGTGGTATTCTGTTCGCGTAAGCAATCTGCGTGTCCGGATCCAAATGAGTCGATCGATTTTCCAAGAAACGAAATTAATACTTGAAGAAGACATGTTTTTTTGAAACCAAATTCGTGATAGTAGGTGTGAGAAGAAGAAATGGGAGTGAAATTAAGAGGAGAGAGGGCTGCCTGAATTATAGATGAAATCCTGCGACATTACTGAGGAAATCCGAGGAGAGAACGCGACACTTCTCGGAATTTCCTCGCGAATTTTTAAATCCCCAACGGCTCTCTAACGGTCATACACAAAAAGTCCTCGAAACTTTTGAAATACACGTCGGTGTCGACGAACGCCAGTTGCCTCGGTATTCCTCGGAATATACCGAGGAAGTTTGTCTTCACTCAGAATTTTGCCCTCGGTGAAAAGTTTCTGAGGAGATGTATACGAGAAACCACATTTCCTTGGTTTCCTCGTATTTCCGTTCGTTGTTCATGTCAGAATTCTGAGGAACTACAGTTTCCCGCTCGGTATGTCCCTCAGAATACGATGTTTTCTTGTAGTGGAAAATAAAAGAAATTAACTTTAGATGGCCTTCAAGCATTAAAATGTTTATAAGAGTGGTATAGAGAAGCTTCTTTACGGCAGCCAAGGTTGCTTACTAGCAAGCAGCTCTAACGACATATATAATCGGTTTATAAAACCCTAATTATATGGTTACAAAGTTTTTTAATGGCATCAGTCAATTGGGTTCAGTGTGGGCTTCAATAAATCCTATAGTTGTATGATTCGTTCATCTACTAGATCTTTCTAACATATATGTGTGTGTATTGATATTCATACGTCTCATCTTACACGTTATACAATTGTGACATTTCTATGAACATGCCCATAATATGACGCAGCTTCACATAGTTCCAATCGTATAGTTGTTTTGATGTAAAACAAATATTCAATATCGGGCAGTTTTGTAAGGAACTTGCAACAGATTCTTTGCGCGAAAACTTGACCGAGAAGAGGTGTAAACTTTTGAGAGATGGCAACCAAACCCAGATGGAACACTCTTGATACTTACTTCACGTAGTAATCAATGATTTTAGTGTTATGCATGTACTCAATCAACTAGGAAGTTCGGCAGGTTACTGATCTTTTTTAACTCTTTAGAAGCTTTTTATGAAGTCTGATGCAGAAGTTATGAGCTCCGGATGTAGTAGTGGTGCTGTCTCACGAAGTCCACAATGAAATACACTTAGCGTTTGTCAAGATGCTTCTCTTTTCCAGATTCTGTCCCAGTGACAAAGCACCTTAACAATTTTTCCAAAGAAAGACTCTTAGCTTTGTTGAGAAGAGTCCTCTCCAGTTATCAGAGTTCCACTCGCAAGGTTATTGGGAAGGAAGATGGTGAGCATCGAATCCTCATTGCTATGCCTGTGTAGTAACCAGATTTTGTGCTTGAAGTCACCACCCTTTGTTGGGAGCCATATTAGAGAGTCAGACTTCCCCAATTTGCTTGGTCTGATGTTGAAAAATCTCTGTAGAAAACATTAGGCATTATTCTTTCCAATCCTAATGTTAATCTAATTTATTAATTGCAAACGATATATATGTTTTTTGAGATACATTTCTATTTATACTTAGATTAGGGCCGTCAAGTTATTAATGTGTGAAGCCGGAAAATCGAATCAATACAAACGATATAATGAAACGATGTTAAGGAAATATTCGATTTCAAAAGACGAGATATAAAACCGAATAGAATTAAACCATGGAGTCGAGACAAATCTCTTTCCTTAACTCTTAATATTCGCTCCGTAGTGAGACGGACTTGTACGAATTAGAGCGCAGGATACAACCATTGATAGACGATTCACGCTTCACTCTGTGAACGTCCCTACGAACTAATAATCTACGAAACACTCTCTGTAAAAACTTACGATAGGAGATTGCTGGTTTTCGTTATCGATGTGAAAAAATATTGAAAATGAAGAAGAGGAGTCGGGTTTATTTAAAGAGAAACGAAGAGAGCCACTTCCCGCCAACAGCTGCTGCACGTGGCGAAAATTTCACAGAGAGCGAGGGAAGTTGAGTTGCGAAACTTATTCTCCAAGAATCTCTGATTTTTTTCTCGTTTAAATTAAACTGCCATGAGTTTTTATTTTGTAGACAAATTACTTGTCGTTTTAAAACGAAATGCATGTTGTTTTTTGGGTATAAAATGGGCAAAACGTTAAGCTTATTGGGCCCCAAAAAGAACATCTTGTAGTGGCCCTGAGGCCACATTTACCCAAGCCCAAGCCCAAGCGAGCCGGCCCGGAGGCGGCGGACACGCGTGGGGTGCCTCTCTCTCTGAGCCTGTTTTACACTATGCTATCAAAGAGTCATATATATACAACTCAAAATCCCCTTTTCTAACCAATGTGGGGACATTTTAAGTTTCATTCATTAAAGCCAAAAAACCTTTCCATTTCTTTCACAAACAATAGGCCCAACAATTAATTCATTTTATTTTCTTATGTGATAGACTTTTTAGCCTTAGTTACACTTAGATTTTCAATAATTTTAATTCCTAATGTTTTTTTGTTTACTGACAAACTATCTTTCTCTCTCTTAGTAACAACCTTTAGGATCTATGATGAAACATTCGATTCTTGTTAATGATCTCAGAGTCATCCATTCATAAAAACGTTTGAGGACAAGGATATGGATCTCGGGATACTTGTTGGCACTTTGGAACACCTGTTAACTACCTTAAAATAAGTAAGTTTTCTTCTCTTCTTTGCATTTAGTATATGATAAGATACATGATGTGTAATGTGTCTGACTGTCTGAAAATGACTGTCTGAAAATATTATTATTACTTGATAATCGAAGTTGAATGAGATTTTTTTATTAATGTGATTGACGACTCCTTCTTTAGTAAATATGTGATTAGATAGACTTATCTATTCACCCAAAACAATGACATTCATAAATAACCAAATCAAAGGATAAGAATATATTAGTTTTGACATGAGAACTTGAGAGATATCTAAGGAGAATAACATGTGTGGTGGAAATGAGTCAGGTGACTCATCTGACACTCTCATGGGTCCACACTCCAAAGACCCATTCATGTATGTATATAGAATACGAGGTCAAATGATTATTTATTACCAATAGAATTAGCATTATTGATCAATACTGAAAATTCTTATGTAAAATATAGCCTTTCATATTACTTTGCAGTTTGCACATGTAGGAATAATATTTTTTCATTGAAGGAAACACAAGGCAAATTACAAAACCAGATGAACTGAAAATAAAGCCACGAAAGATTTTATCGGGGAAACTAAGCTGAAAAGAAGTATGAACTTCTGTAGATTAACTTTTTTTGTTTCCAAACAGGTAAAAAACCTGCTCGTTTTCACAAATGAAGAAAGACCAGAAGATTATAAAAGTAAACCACTAAACAGCAGAAAGTAATCTTGGAGCATCTTTTTAGTTTGGATTCTTCCGTTTTAGTATCTTAGCAATATTATATTAATATTTTAAAGTAATTTAATTTTGAATTAAATTCAAATTGTTAAAAATGAAATCTCCAACTAGTGTCTGAGTGATCTTTGAACTATTTTTGGCATTCGGATTATTCTTTAACATTTGATTGCCTTTTTCCTACTTTTATATTTTCTAATGTTTTTTTTTGGGTGAGAGACTGTGAGAAGATCTCCCACTGGCAGATGTCCTTAGGGCAGAGAACAAGAAATCTAAAAACAAACTCCATTAGAAATTTTTTTTACAGAATATCTGACTAAATAAAAAAAATGATAAGATATTTAAAATAAAAAATAATGAAAATATTTTTAGCACATGTAATTTTGTGATCAGTTAGATTTTTTTGTAATGCTTTAAAATTTAATAATTTACAAAACTGTATTAAATATTGTTTGTTGAGTATTTCACCAATGTATAAATGCTCTAAAAGTCTCACGTGTCTTTAAAAAAATACACTTACATAATAGTTTACTCAAACACGCGACTGACATGCATCTCTGACACCTACTTGTCTCTGGATATTTTCTTAAAACCTTGTATAATTGTTTCTCACGTATAGACAAGTAGTGTTGGTAATGGTAGGATGTACGTAGCCACTCCCCTCGTTTGCTATGTGTTCATATTGTAACCTTTCCATGAAGATACGTAGTTAGAACATTCTGAAAACAACAGTTGGGTTGGTTTGATCCAAAGGTTCATCAGATCATTTGACAAAAAAACTCAAGTTGATATGAAAAAGCTTTCTTAGTTTCATTTACAAGATGTTTGGCTCTTCGTTATACGTTACAAGATACTTAGTATTCATAGTATTTACATATCAGTACCCATAAGTTTTGTATTTACATATTAGGACCTCATATTTCCCAATACCTCTTAAAGTTGGAGTGCGGAGGTCACAAATACCTAACTTGCCGAAGAAAGAAATTAAACTTTTTTCATCCTAGAACTTTCGTGATATGTCGGTCAACTGATTAGTAGTGGAGACGAGTTCCAGTTTGATAACTCCTTTCATTATCTCATCAAGAATGAAGTGACAATCGGATTCAACATGCTTTTTCCGAGCATGAAAATAGGATTGGTAGTGAGATAAATTGCAGATTTGTTGTCTCAGTGTAACGTGGCAGGAGCTGAGCAATCGACGCCAAGTGAAATGAGAAGCTCTTGTAACCATACAACCTCACTCACGGTGTATGCCATGGCACAATATTATGCCTTGGTTGAAAACCGTGATACCACACGTTGTTTCTGCGTGTTCCAAGAGATGGGGAGAACCACCCAATTGTATGAACCAGCCGGTTAGAGAACGTTGAGATAAGGGGCATCCTTCCCAGTCAGAGTCACACGAGATCGTAAGTTTCAAATCCATATCACCACGCAAAAGAATGCCTTGTCTAGGGAGAAACCTTCAGATAACATACACGGATTGCAGCGTCCAATGTTCTTGTTTTGGTGAATTCATGAACTGAGCTAGCATGTGGATCGCATAAGAGAGCTCAGGTCGAGTAACACGTAGATATATCAGATGCTCAACAAGACAGCGGTACTGTGTCAAATTAGGTAAAAGCGGACCTTCAAGTGCTGCAAGCGTGTGGCTTTGCTCGACGGGATGAGACACATGACGAGATCCAAGAAGGCCCAATTTGGAGATAATTTCTAATGTGTATTTCCACTGAGACAAATAAATTCTCGATGAGTTCCTTGCAACCTCGATACCTAGAAAGTACTTTAAAGGACCAAAGTTCTTCATGCGAAAACAAGAGTTGAGGTATTCCTTAAACTCAGTAATAAAAGTAGAGATGTTCTAGTGATGAGAAGATCATCGACATATATTAGAATGTGTACCCGTGTTGGTCCATTCTCATAGATGAATAAGGAGTAGACAAAACCATACGCTTGAAGTGCATTCGACAATTTAGCAAAACCAGCATCTACGTGCTTGACGAAGGCCGTAGAGAGATTTATGTAGGCGACATACTTGATGCTTTTCAGTAGTGAGGAAACCCGGTGGTAACTTGATATAAACCTCTTCCATTAAGTCACCATGCAAGAATGTGTTATAGACATCCATATGGTGAACCTCCCAATCACGAGCTACTGCGATTTCCAGAAAAGTATGAACTGATTCCTTCTTACACACTGGTGTAATCTTCGTAGTCTATACCTTCTGTTTGGTTATTGCCAAGGACTACAAGATGTGCCTTATACCTCTCGAGTGTACCATCTGCTCTAAATTTCAAAGTGAACACCCACTTACAACCAAGGGCTCATTTTCCTGGAGGTAGTGCGACGACAGTCCATGTTTCTCGTTCTTCTAACGCATCTATTTCAACATGAACAACCTCTCGCCAATTTTTGTCTTCGAACGCTTCCTTATACAAATCAGGAATTACAACTTTAGTAATGGCAGCGAGAAATGTGTGATGATTTTCTAAAACCATGAACTATTAAAATAATCATCAAGTGGATACCATGAGGAGTTTGAGAAATTGATATTGGAGCCTAGGTGAGTGGTATTAGTGATGAAATCATAAAACGAGTGGAAGGCTTTTTCGTACGACATTCTTTTCCGAGAGGGATAATTGCGGGTTCAGGCATCGTATGATGGCTCAGGAATGTTAAGTGAAGAACCAGAGGTTTCAGCAGAGTTTTCAGTGTCATCAGCGAATGAAGGAGATGTTGTTGTTGGAGTGGAGACCAAAACTGCAGGAGAAATAAAGATGGTTTTAGAATTCTGTGCCGGAGGAGATCCATTGTCTGGTGGAATCAGAGGCACCTGAGGATTTACCATATGGGGTTGAGCAGTAAACTCATCCTTATCAAACACCCGAGATGAGTTCTGTTGTACCGAACAGACAGAGGTGGTGAAGGCTGCAGGAGAAATGGAAACTCTGTTTGATAAAGATGACATCTCGATATGTTGAAACAACTCCCGTTGCAAGATTATAGACTTTTCAGCCTTTCTTCCCAAAGGATATCCTAGAAACACAGACTTGTTACCACGATGCGCAACTTGTCTCCTCTATGTCTCTGGTTGCAGACATAACATAAAATGCTAGAACTCGCAAATGATCCAATAATGGCGGTTTGTTGTAGATCATTTCAAAATATATTTTATTTTAATATCGTTGATGGAGTTATGTTAATTAGGTAACCAACAGTGATGATAGGGCCTGATATTTACAACTATTTTGACATGATATCATCCCTATTTAGGGTATATTATATGTGTTTGGAGTATGTTTTAGAGTATTTTCAGGTTTAGGTACGTTCTGGAGAACATTGGGGATTCTAGAGCTTTTAGAGATGCAAACCTGAGCAGATGTGACAAATGTTTAGCTATGTATGGAGACCTTCCCACATTGAGATTGAGCTGATATTTTAACATAAGATAGAGCTTTGAGTTAGCTTCCAATTCCAACGGTATGAGGTTAATCAGAATTCTACAACCAAAGTAATGCCCGTTTTACTGAAGAGTGGTCTGTATGCCTCGCGAGAGGAAGATGTCGAGAAGATAAATAAGTGTCGATCGATGGCACAGCCTTGGTGTCGATTGATGGTGATCCTAGAAGACAAGCATGACTTGTTTTATGGCCGACTAAATCTCAGATGTCATGGAAAGTTACCAAAATACCCCTGCACGAGTTAGACCTAAATTATATAGTTTTCTAAGCCATTGTTGACGGCTAAGCTTTATTCTATTCATTTTCTAGGGTTAGGATAGAATGGAGGAACTTCTTCAGAGTCCTCTTGGAACTTCTTTGGTTCTTTATTTGATTTATATTCTATATATATTCTATTCATCTATGATTTCTGTGACAAAGATCATGTCTGAGTAGATGTCTTGTTAGGTTTAGGGTTTATTAATGGTATTAATGGATTAACCAAATAATAGAATTGCTAGGGTTATTATTAGATCGATCAATAGAATTTTGTTTATTGCTTGTGTTCTAGAGTAGCTAACTATAACCATGATCATATGATAGTTAGGCGCAAGCGAGAGCATGGTCTACTACCAGAATTAATAATGTTGAGCTAGGTTGCTAGAAACAAACAAGAGTTGATTTATTTAATTTAGTGAACATATCGATTAAGTCTTAACGCTTAACTCGAGAGACCATCGATTGATGCAGGATCATTGTCATCAATCGACGGTCATTTAGTGTCAACAAACGAGAGCTGAGACATCGGACTTAGTCAATATATTAGACTCGCAGCGAGAGCTGGTCGTCTTTTACATTAGATATCGAGTTCTATGATTAATACCCTTGGCTTCTATCCTCTATAATTCACTTTCCTGAAACTCTAGATCTAGCTATCTATTATTATTGTGTACTTACCAATCAATCAATTATATGCTACAGTTTATTTACTGCTTATTGATTTATTTACCTAGCTTAATCGCGACTGTATTGAGTTTATTGTGTGCCCACGCTCCATGTGGATTCGATCCATATATACTACAATTTGACCTCTCTTGGCAAGAGTATTTCGTATGGGTTAATTTGATAGAGTTTGCATTGAAATACATAAAAACTCTCCTGTTAAGTGAAGACACAAAAACTCCAAAATTCAATTGGTAAGTGAGCCTCAAATCGAAGTGCTCTAGCGAAGTTGAGTATATGGCGATGCTGTCGCTCGACACGGCCATTTTTCTGTAGAGTGCCTACACATGAAGTCTCATGAATGATACCCTGAAGCTTAAAGAAGTTTGTGAGACACAAGAACTCAGACCCATTAGCGCTTCGTATGGTCTTAAGCTTTTTATCAAATTAGCGCTCAACCATTGCGATGAAGGTCTTGAGAGTTGAGGCAGTTTCTATTTAATTCGGCAATAGATAGATCCACAATGCACGAGAGTAATCATCTACTATTATGAGAAAGTATTGCGAACCACACATAGAGGTAGTCATGTACGGATCCCAGAGATCACAATGAACTAAATAAAAAACTGCAGTTGTTTTATTAATGCTCAAAGGAAATGAATCATGGGATTGTTATGCACAAATACAAACGTCACAAGACTTTGAATCAAAACCAATACTACTAGACATAAATAAAGGTAGCATCTCCATAGTTTGAGAAGATGGATGACCAATACGATGGTGCCAGAGATCAGACGAAGCCATGTGTTGAGTCTACGCCACTGCCACTGCCATACTGTCCAAACATCTTAAAAAATACAGACCTCTCAGTTGTTCACCCGCTCAAATCAGCATTTGTGTGGTGCGGTCACGAACAACAAAAACCTTATCAGATAGCTGTACTATACATTTTTTCGCGAGTCAACTGAGAAACATAGATGAGATGAGACTCTAAACCGTCAACAAAGAACACATTATGAAGCTGTAAATGTGTTCCTAAATCAACTTTTCCTTGCTGGTTGCAATAGTAATACGACCATCAGGCATGTTAATTCAAATCGGTGCCATAGCAGTAATATCAGAGAGACATTCAAGAGTACTAGTCATGTGGTTTGAAGCACCTGAGTCAATGATCCAAGATTTAGAGAAGAACATACCTGAGAATCGATTATAAGAACTTGGGCTACGCTCGTTGAGCATATTAACCAATGTGCGCCACTGATGATCACTTTAACTCCGCGAAACCAACTATGTCATCATCGGTTAAGGCATCGTTGCTGTAGTTGCAGGTGGAGTAGCCAAAATATGGTCATGTGAGCAATGTGTGTACACCGAGATGGTATCAATGGTGTACGATATACAACAGAGATTTCAAAAGATCAGATGTGGCAGAGGGAAGTTTGGAATGTGGTCTATGACCCCACCAAGTTAGATATCCAATTTTCCGAAAGCAGTTTGTAGTGAGGTGTACGGTTCGCCCACACAAGGTACAAATGGCTGATAGATCTCGAAGATCAGTTTGTGTGCGTGGACGAGTCGAAGTCTGCACAACGAAGTTTACTGCATCTTTCCTTTCTTCCATTGACCGAGTGGCACGCTTGGATTCTTCATCTTGTGCTACCACCTGATACGCTTCATCAATCATCGGAAGAGGATCACGATAAAGAAACGATTACTTCACAGCTCCAAATAGATTTTCATCAAGCCCCATCAGAAACTGATGTAACTTATATTTCTCCCTTTCATGAGCAATTTCTTCTGCGGTCTTTGCACGTTGAAAATCCACCAGGCTGGTCCACAACTTTGTAAGTTTTCAATAGTATGTTTCTACTGGTCCACAACTTTGTAAGTTTTCCATAGTATGTTTCTACGGGCGTGCCTCATTGCGGGCAATTAGCGAGTTTTGTCTTCAACCATTGAACTCGCTGCCCATTCTTCACCGAGAAACGCTTCTGGATCTGAGTCCAAAGGTCATAAGCGAACTCATGGTGAGACAGTGTGTTGCTGATGTCAGGAGCTATAATAAGTTTTATCCAAGACGCAATGATTATTGCGTTTACACACACACCAATTAACCTATTGTGTAAACAATGCCACAATCAAATGGCATGTCATTGTAACATTTTAAGATCAAATCCACAAGGAACTAGTGATTATAACACTAAGAATACACAAACTTCCCTAATGTAAGAAAATAAGAGAGATGATTTGTAACAAGTTAAGATCCTGGAAATATAAATAATGTGATCTCAAATCTAGTTAAGAAATAAGTGCATGAACTAAACTTTCAATCAATATTAAGAATGGATCCAAGGGCAAATATATTGGATATAAGGTGATCAAGGTTCAATCTATGATGTTCAAACAAAACAATCAACAAGTCTATAGGTTTAGATCTCATTCAAATAGATTAATCCACTGTAATGACAATAATCTTTATGCTAATCATGCATTAAACACCAACTGTCGTTGGGCTAACACAATCATGGATGCATAAATCACAAGTCTACTAACTATTTAACATCTCTAACATTAATTGGCATTGGCTAGACATGTAAAACAATATTAGGTTGGTTCAAACATTTCATCGAACACCTTCCGGGCATGAAAGTACTTAAGCTCTAAATCAACCTGATCAAGGATAATCTAGCATTAAGAATACCTAATAAGAATTAACAATGTTAATCAAGAAAAAGACATCCTAAATATCTAATTAATCACCCTAATCTACCTAACCCATGAATCACAAGGTGACTACTCACTAATCTCCATAAAAAACCTTAAACCCATATGAGATTCAAGGCTAATCATGTTAATGAGCAAAAAATACAATAAAGATGAATTACTTCCTTAAAATGATCAAAACGTTCAAGCTATTACAAGTTTAGACAAAGTTTTGAGAGAAAATGAGATACATTAGGGTGTTGGGGGTCTAAAACATATATAGAGTCCTAAAAACGGGTCGGATCAACCCAACAAACCTAAGTTGACCCATAAAAACTTGGGTCTTTTTGTTTGTAGCGACCTACTAAAGTCGCTACGGCTTGGTCACTATGACATTTAGAATATTCAGCTCCTCCGGATTTGTAGCGACCTCCATATGCCGCTACGGGTCACGCAAACTATCGTGGCGACCTCTCTTGGTCGCTACGCATGTCGCTAGGACTCACATAAAATCTTCCTAGCGACCTCTACAAGTCGCTACGAGTAGGTCGCTACAACACTTAGGCTGGAAAATTGACTTTGACTCAAATTTCACTTTTTTGGCCTCAAATGTCTCAAATGCCTTCAAACTGACCACTAAGCATCTCCAACACCTGATATAGACAAATGTAATGCAATGCAACTTCAATATGCCTAAATGATATCCTAGATGTTTAAAATGCATCAAAATAGATGACCAAAACCATGAAAATATATAAGATATCACACAACCATAGCATTGTTAGCCCACCAATCTTTGAGAAAGTCCGAGTTATCATCGGGCGTGGGGATACTCCCATCTGCGAACCCAAACTTCTTGCGTGCTCGTAAATCAAGTCGAAGATTCAGAGCCCATTCATCATAATTTGGACCCCTAAGTTGTGGTTGTGAAATGATCGATCCCGAGTTATCACCAGAAGATAGATCACATGGATCGATCCTGCGACGATGGTTCTCCGGCCAAGGGTTGACAACCGGATTTCCATGAGCGTCGACAGCACTAGTGTTTGTTCTTGTCGCCATGTTGCTTTGAAGACAAAAAGAAGAACACAATGAAACAGAAAATAGAGGATCGAAGAGCCTAAAATTTTAGGTTAGTGCTCTGATACCATGACAAAAACTCAAGTTGATATGAAAAAGCTTTCTTAGTTTCATTTACAAGATGTCGGCTCTGCCTTATATGTTACAAGATACCTAGTATTCACTAGTATTTACATATCAGTACGCGGTAGTTTCGTATTTACATAATAGAACCCCATATTTCTCAATATCATTGTAATACTATTTTCCTTATGTACAGAAACGTGATTATGCAATTTTTATCACTTAAAACACTGATAAAGTTATTATATTCCAGTATATCTGTTGTTATACTATTCACCTAACATACAAGTAAAACCTTTTTCAAAACATATCCATACTACATACTGACTTAAACCAGAGAGATTGAAGTCTCGGAGCGTCATTGAGATGCTTTTTTTGTGGTTGACAAAACCATTGGGATACTTGTTGGCACTTTAGAGTTTGGAACCACCTGTTAACTACCTTAGATAAGTAAGTCCTCATTTTACTCAAAAAATAAAATAATAAGTAAGTCCTCATCTCTTCTTCTGCACTTGGGATATGATATGATAAGATACATGATGTGTAACGTGTCTTCGTGTCTTCTTCTGCACTTGAGATTTTTTGTTCAGTGTCTTGTTCATTTAATATGTAATATACAGGTTTTGATGAATATGTGATTCGATAGACCTAGTCAATTTAGAAATTTATATTTCCCCCTAAAATTATGAGCTTTCATTAAGACAAAATCAACGGATAAGAAAATAATATAGTCTTGACTTGAGAACTTGAAGATCGCTATCTAAGGAGAATAACATGTGGTGGAGATAAGTCATGGAAGTTTCATGGGTCCGTACTCCAAATACCCTTTCATGTATATATTAGAATAGAAGTCAAATGATTATTTATTTACCAATAGAATTATGAATATTGACAGCGCCGGTCTAACATTTGACAATGCCCTAAGCCAAATTAAAAAACTATGCCCTTATATATATTTTATCAAAATCATATAACCAAGAGGGCCAAAAATCATCCTTCGTCTCTGAGAGTAGATGAACTAACAAATCCAATACTAACTTTTAACAAATCTAGTGACTTCGTTTATGCATCTTGTTTTTTCTTTCTTATCTCTGTTATCATCTCTTGTGGTTGACTTTTCTTAAGTCCATATGGTTTGTTTTGCTTATTCCTGACGGTGGCAATTTTATCTTAGTTTGGATAAGCAAAATAACAAAATAAAACGTAAGTGACCAGTTAACAATAAACTATCATAATATTTATTACAATATTCTATGAAAAATTAACTACCGTTAAGATTATGAACACGATAGAAAAGCAAACCCGTAACGACCCCTAATAATGTTAATAAATCACGTACAAAGACGGTGATGAAGAACTGAAGCAATAGAAACTAAAACATATAATCAAGATAGCAAAAGGAAAACTGGGATAAAAACAAAATTAGGGGCACAACGGAAGAGAAAGAGGCAACATGTTATAAACCAATTGATGTTGATGCAATAACCATAAGGAGGATTAGACTAAGACCAAACCGGATTCGACCAAGATCCTATCCGATTAGAGAGAGAAACGGTAATGTTCCTAAACCTAATGCACTTTGGTTTAGTGTTTTCCTTTTCCGTGTTTATCTAGGAATGTTATCTTTCTATTTATGTTAATAACGGTCTATTGTAGTTTCTATATAAAGGGAATCTCCATCGAGATTGAATAATAATAATACAAGTTTCCCATTCTTTTCTTACACGTTATCAGCATGATACGTCTCTCATAAACCCTAAGCTAAAAACTCGAAACCCATAAACCTAAAAGCAGCCGTCAAGAACCCTAATCCCAAAACACCATCGATTCAATCTCATCATCAACATCTAAGCTTTCTGCATCAAAGGGATTCAATCTCTCTCTCTCTAAAACCCTAGACGATCAACCCGGCTACACGCACACATCCGATAGCCCGTGTGCACTTGATACAAACAACACCTGATACACGACTGAAATCACTACCCGCGTAGACCGTATCCGCATGCACCCGAGAAGGATTCAACACCCGATAGGAGGCACACCCGATAAGGACAACAATCTAGCTCGCATGACCATCACCCGATACACCAACACACGCACCAACACCACCCAATAGCACCAGGACCACGATCCGATAACTCCCTGCACCGCGATCAGTTTACACAAACTCGGTGGTCCGTCCAACCCGAACCTGAGGTTAACGGTAAACCTAAAAACCCCTAATTTATAATTTGACCTTAGAACTTTGCTAGGTTGCTGGATAGTTTAGGGAATCTCATCCTGATCACATAGGGTACAAGTCCATTGATTGAATTGTTTAATTGATTGATAGTCTAACTGCAAATCACATAGAAACCGAGTGCTAGGTTGTTAATCAATAAACCCTAAAACTAATTATAATTCAATTAGGATTGCTAGGATTGATAATTGGACCCTAAATCTAATCGGCCATCAAACCCTAATTATAAAACCAAATTTGATTGATTGTTTTGGTTGGTTGTTTGATTGTTTGATCACCTAGAAACTATTTGTTAGGATTGTTAAAAGAAACCATTGATTTTTTTGATTAAACCGACCACATGGTCTTAAAACATAAATCAATTGTAATAACTAATTAAGTTGTTAGATTGAATCGATCATATAACCTTGTTAGGTTGATAATCTACACAAGTATGAACCCTAGACCTAATTCGAAACCTAAACCTAATAATAACCTAAATAGGTTTCCTAAACATAACTTGATTAGGTTTACTAATCAGAACTTGATTAGGTTTACCAAGTATAACTAAATTAGGTTTGTTAACTGAAAACACTTGTTTGCTTGTTGATTGAATGATTGCTTGAATTGAGGTTATAAAACATGCATCATAATCGTATTGGCCGCATGACATGCATACATATAAAATCAATTTCTAAGTTGTCTTGAAACTTATTGAATGAATATAAAACACATAATGACCTAATTATAAATCTATATGAATGTAAGATGTCAAAAATCAATAATCTGATTTTGCTGCCCTAAATGTCTCAGAGACAATTATCTCCAATGGGCACTAGATGCAAAGATCATATTAAAATCAAAAGGGGCACTAGATGCAAAGATCATATTGAAATCAAAAGGGGCACTAGATGCAAAGATCATATTGAAATCAAAAGGGCTCGGTGAATGCATAACTAAAGATAATAATGCAACCGAGAATGATAGATACATGGCTTATCCTAATTATACGCCATCATCTTGCGGAGAGTCTAAAAGACCAATATCTAAAAATAGAGAATCCACTCGACCTTTGGACAGAATTAAAAGTAAAATACTATCACCAGAGAACTGTGATCTTACCAAAGGCAACATATGATGGAGAAACCTCAGAATCCAGGATTATAAGTCTGTGGATGAATATAACTCGGCCTTATTTAAAATAGTCTCGAAATTAAACTGTGTGGTGAAAAGTAACAGATAAAGAGATGTTAGAAAAGACATTCTCGACCTTCCACGCAAGTAACATGTTGTTACAACAACAGTATCGAGAAAAGGGGTTTAAGACATATGCTGAACTAATATCATGTCTATTGCTTGCTGAGCAAAACAACGAGTTATTGATGAGAAACAGTGAATTAAGACCTCCTGGTGCATCCCCCATTACCTGATTCAAAGTGGCCACAGATGAAAGCGTGAATCCCACCATGTCCACAACACCGACCATAACAGCCATAACGGCCGTGGTCGAGGACATTGGCGTGGACGTGGCCGATCATACGGCTGCGGTAACTAATATGGGCGAAGCCCATACGGCCGAGAAAATTACGGCCGAGGTAATCAGTATGGCCGATCATACGGCCAAGACCATAATGGTCGAGATAGAAATGCATATGGCCGTGGTCGAGGTAGAGGCTGTGGATTCTTACCCAAACCATAAGGCCCTGACCACGAATGCCAAAACCGTGTGCCATAGATGTGAGATGGACGACCATTGGCCAAAACGTGCAGAACACCTAAGCATCTCTGCGACCTATATCAAGAAATTTAAAAGGCAAGAACCCTGAAGCCCATATGGTCTATAAAGATGATGAAGAAGATTTTGATCATGAAAAAATGATCTACTAGAATATGAGACATCAAATTGTTTAAAAGAATCAAATTGACTGAGACACCTTAGAATCATTTGCTTTGTGTTTTTATGTTTTGCTTTGATTTGCTTGCCATTTACAATTTAATTATCTTGTTTGATTTGCTTGATGATTTCTTGATTGATAAATGACTATAAAAGGATAGTGAGTCTATTATATACCACGATAAAAGGCATTGCCTAAAGGGGCACAAAATTTATTCACCCAATAAAAGACCCATTGAGTTATAAAGATTTGAGCATGAATTGTTTCCACATTGAACCAATGGGAAAAGGAAACAAAAGTTCATTTCATATTATAAGAAAATCGCCTAAAGCCTTATAAAAAAGTGGTCAAGACTATACCTACATACTCTACTGATATAGACTATGCCAAGGATCAGTATGATAAAAGCAAAAGCCATGGTATCCTGTATACCCACAAAATTTACACTTTATAGCATGACTGGATTAGCCATCCAAGTCCAAACTTGATGCAAAGAAAAATATTGCAAAAGGCAAAAAGAGTTATCCCATAAAAATCTCACGTTGTGTAACATGTACACAAGGGAAACTCATTAGGCTCTATTGTCTCAAGTACCACGTGATTATAGTATATCCATGAGGGGAAGTGAGGACAAAACCATGATCCATGAACATACTACAAATCCGTGTGACATGGTCTATGACCATAGTAGACTTGGCCGAATCTTTATACTACAAAGGCCACTACCTAATCCTTGAGGACACATGAATTTACATGTAAGGTTAATATGCATCAGGCCATATAAGTGAGCATAGATATTCTCATCTCAGATTAATTAAGGGTCATAAACAAGACATATACATAAACCATCTTAAGAGAATTTGAATATACCACCACAGCCATATTTGCCATTTAAGATGGAATCTCAGAAGAGGATTGAGAATGAGAATATATGTTGGATGTAAAATGTCTTTCTCCCACGAGTTTTAAGGTATCTTGAGCCAAACATGTGTGATCTAATTAGTGGCCAAGAACACATATTGCAAGAGATAAGTAATCTGATCATCCAACATTAAAAGGAGAAAGTTTTGAGCTGGTAAAGAGAAATAGAATGGTATTAACCATCATTGTCTTGGCAAGATCCTCGGACTAGAAAATATGATTTAAGACGTCTAAAAAATGTGATCAAATAATACAAAGCTAGCAGAACTAGATGCCAGACACATTGACCCGAAAAGAAAAGAATGACTAAGTCATACCAGCTTGCACCAACGAATTTGTTGTCCTAGAAGAGACACAATCAAGTTGCTACAGAGTCTATACAAGATAGACCAATATTTTCTATAAGATAAGGAAACTTGGAAGGAAAAAGAAAGGTGCATAGAATAACAAACCGGAGGTCATAAAGGAAACCATCCCAGATATAGAAAATGGTCGACCAATATCAGATATCATACAATGGAATTTGTGACGCCAAACACCATGGTATTAAAGGTCATAAGATTGCAATCAATTATGTTATGTCTGGAATACAATGGTAACGCAAAAAGGGTATCGATACCAATGATATATTTACATATAAGATAACGCATACAAAGTAGCACTTGAATATAAGATATAAAGCGAGGATCATGAACCCACGTGTGAGTACTCACAAAGATAAGGTTAAAAGAAAACATGGGGTTTAAAGAAAGATTTAAAGAATCTATAGAAAAGATGGGTGTACTGGCCATATAACGTCATCTGATAAACCAATGAATAAATGTGTCTTGTGAGGAAAAATAAATCGTGAGATATAGGATATGATCACGTGGTCTAAGGTGTTCATATTCCTACTTAAAGCATTTAAAGAATGGCTTGATTATACAAGGATAATCAGAGAGACCAATGAACACATTATAAGGAGATATACTCCTATGTGGAGGATGCACTACAATTCAAAATTTATAAATGTCTGGATACATGTAAAAGAAATGATGATGTAGTAAGCAGTATATTAATCACTGGATAAGATAATAAAGGTACCATAAAGATGGGAAAATAAATTCTCAAAGAACAACTTTGTTCCTTAACTGTTTATGGACTTATACAAAGCAACTGCATATAATATGATCGACTTAGTAAAGGAGTTCCATAAGAACAATCCAAATCAGTCCATATATTCTTACAAAAGGAAATTCCTTGTGTTTATAATAAACCAGCTTAAAAAAAGTTGATTGGTTTCAAATGATACAAGTTATCGATTGATTCTTAAACAAGTTATGAGATGATCGTAGAGAAAAGGAAAGTGGATCCATCAGATTCACACCAAAAGTCAATGCTGATCACGACCATATCCGGCTTCGTCCCGGTTCAATTGTCCACAGTAACCATCATATTGATCCAAATCGTGGTACAACCATGATCCATCTGCATGCATATCAGTATGCATAGTTCAAAATATAGCTGATGATAAAAAAAGGTCCTAAGGAACCAATAATAACCAACTCGCCACCCATAGCCACTCATGAGATAAGTTGTGGACGTGCATAAACATATACTTCGTTATTTACAAGGAACGAAAGATTTAAGTTTGTTTTATACTAACCAAACTAACCAACCCAAAGAGGGGTTAATTGGTTTTGCAGATATATGTTTTTTCTATCTGATCCACATAACGCAAGATCACAAACAGGTTATGTATTTACTAATGGAGAAACAACCATTTCATGGAGATCAATGAAACAGACCATGGCCGCAACATCATCCAACCATTCCGAGATATTAGCTATCCATGAAGCAAGTAGAGAATGCGTTTGATTACGGTCGATGACACATCACATTATGGTCGATATTGGCATAACCGATGGGAAAGAAGAACCGACCATCCTTTATGAAGACAACGCAGCGTGTATATCTCAAATAAAAGATGGGTACATCAAAGGTGATAGAACGAAGCACATACTTCTGAAATTCTTCTTCACCCACGAACTACAGAAAGCCAAAGAGGTCAAAGTGGTACAAGTGCGTTCAAGGGAGAACTCGGCTGACCTATTCACTAAGGCATTACCGACCTCAACACTAAGGAAACTAATACATCAGATCGGAATGAGGAGATTGAATGATCTATAGTGGTGCATTCATCAGTGGAGTAATACGGTTGTACTCTTTTTCCTAACTGTGGTTTTATCCCAAAAGGGTTTGAGAGGTTATGTTTTAATGATGCAACATACCAAACGTATTATGAGCTCTATATGGTTATAACATCCAAGGGGAGTGTTATAAACCAATTGATGTGGATGCAATAACCATAAGGAGGATTAGACCAAGACTAAACCGGATTCGACCAAGACCCTATCCGGCTAGAGAGAGAAACAGCAATGTTCCTAAACCTAATGCACTTTGGTTTAGTGTTTTCCTTTTCCATGTTTATCTAGGAATGTTATCTTTCCATTTATGTTAATAACGGTCTATTGTAATCCCTATATAAAGGAAACTCCATCGAAATTGAATAATAAGAATACAAGTTCCCCATTCTTTTCTTAACACAACAAAAAACATTGCATTGTAGTTAACTTTAGAGAAATATCATAAGATAGTCCTAAAAAACTTTTTTGTCACAAAAAGAGTTTTTAAAGAGAAAAATGATCAAAATTAGTTTTATTAAATAATGTAAATGTATACTTATACTCTATTGAGTTAACTAATCTAACTTAGAGTTTTAGAGTTATGGATGAAGTTTTTGGAGGTGAGGTTTAAATTTTTAAATATATATATATATATATATATATATATATATATATATATATATATATATAAAAATAAAAAAAATTATTTTGGTTTTTTTTCTTGAGAACTATTTTGTGACAAAAACTTAAAAGAGCTATTTGAAAAAATTGTGCTGGCTTTAATTAGGGTTTTAATTATAATCTAAAACAGAAACTTACTAATAACTATCTAATAATATATTTAACTACTATATATTTTTCAATAAAAAGTTTATAAATATTGTTAAAAAGGTCCAACAACTGTTATTTTGATTAAAAATGCCCACAAATATTATTTAAGGTAAGAAAACCTTGTAAACTTTAATTAAAATATAATTAAATTATGCCCCCCCCCCCCCCCTAAATTTGCTACCCTAAGCCACAGCTTCACTGGTTTGTGCCGTAGGCCGGCCCTGAATATTGATCAATAGTGAACATTCTACATAGTCTTTCACATTACTTTCCACAAGAGAAAATTGCATGGTTCCTAGGTTTTGGTAAAATCCCATCTATGTTTACTGAATCTCGTTTTTCTGATTATCTTCCTGAAATGCATGTAAATTATTGAAATTTTTTTTTGCTGATTTTTAAAAAAGTATTGAATCTTTCTTACATCTAATGATTTTTTGGTAAAATATGCAAAACTAAACAACTGCTCTGTTTTCACTAATTAGAGAAGGTACTAAGTTAGAAAGAAATAAACATGTGTCTTCTAGAGACACACAACCATCAGTTCACTCAAAAAGTAACTGACATGTCTCTGACACTGTTCAGTTTCTTGAGCATGCGATGATATTTGTTTCGACATCATATTGAGAACGTCGCCATCTTTAAACAAGGAGCATATGCTAGTATGTAGGCAGCCACATCACTCTCTTTGCTCTGTTCCTTCATATTGTCTCCATTCTAAGATCTCGAGATGAGTCCATAAACATTGTGGAAAATCTGTTGGTTCGTTCCAGAGGTTCATCGATGTTGGATAAGATTTGACAAATTGGTTAAGGATAATATAAGTTTAATATAATCGTAATAATATCAGGAGTTATCTAGTACAAGTAAGAAAAATAAATAGTTAGCATTATATTTACCATTGGTTTAGAGTTTGACAGTGATATAGAGTTTGGAATTTAATTTTGAATGATTTTTTAAAACATTAATAAAACTATTTTTCTATACAAAGTGTGTTTTCAGACTTTAATTGGATCATCGTAACGGGCATTATGTTGCTGAAACATTTTGTGTCACTACTAATAGATCGTAGGGATGGACACTTTATCTGGACCTGAAAATTTAAACTGAAATTAATCCAAAAAAATGATTTGGATTGGGGTACGAATAATACTATTTATTGGTTTTTGTTATGGAGGATCTGGACATCTTACATTTGACCCAAACCGAATCTGAAATTTGATGGGTACTTGAAATACCTGAAATTTCTAGTATATATCAAGTATATATGGATATTTCACTATATTTTTGCTATTAGAGATATTTTCTTTAAAGTATTGGGTTTTGGTTTTCAAGTATAGTTTTGGATTTCAGAGAAAATTATAGATTTAAAAATATAATTTCAGTTAATCAGATAAAACTCCTGGTATTTTTATGTTCTCGAGTCAATTTTAGATAAAATTTTTGGATATTCTTGAGGTATTTAAATATTTAGTATTTTTGGTGTTTAAGTACTTTTTGGCCAGATCCAAATGAATCCACTCCGGACCCAAACCGAAACCAAACACAACAAGTTCTATTTTTCTATTGGGTCTAACTATTTACTGACCAGACTGATCAAGATCTCCAAACATTACTAACTAAACTCAAACCGTATAAATCTAATAACCCTACTGATATCTAAAATATCTAAGATCCGATTGACGATCCGATATCCGATAGACCCGATCTATTAGATCATTATAAGATTTATCAGTTGAAACACAAATATGATTGAAAGGATTTAACGATATATTCTGTCACAACAAAATGTAAAGATATTAGTGTTGATATATATATAGTAGTATATTTAGATATACGGATAGTAAGATATTGAGTATTGTGATTCGATTTACTATTTTACGTGTTAAAAAATTATGGGACTGGAGAAAACAAATGTGTTTTTGCTTTTTATTTTTTTGAGGGTTTTTTTAAAAAATTTTCGAATTTTTGGTTATTCCCCTCCCTCCTT